>BQNB010109910.1:0-22656 GCA_026074375.1 Tanacetum coccineum
ATGTTTAATATAAGTGTTAAATAAACTGGCAAAAATGGGTTTTTCAAAAACCAAGATGGTTTGAGGAACATCACTGGAAAGTGGCAAAATGGGTGACGAGCATTTGATCAGCTCACCTCGTACCAGACTGCCACTATTAAAAGGTATCCGTGCTAATTATATGTTGCACTTGAAGTTTTTAACTGATGGTTAATGTGGTATTTGTTTAATTTTATAGCGTGTTTAAATCTATGCAAATAAGAGGTTGTTTGGGATTTGAGATTATGCTTACATATACACAATTGTTTGGGATTTCTATTTATACTATTTCGTTTTGCTATAAGATCTAAAAAGATATGGCCTTTTGGTGAATTTATAATCCATTTGTAATGGATTTTAGGCGTTTTATATAATAAAAGTTTGAGGATTTGAGGATTAAATAATATTTAAGTTTTCCTACCATAATTAAGTTTTTTAAAATTTTCAACAGTAGATTACTATAATTAAGTTTTTTTTTAATTTTTCAACATTCAATAAAAAAGTGGAAACGCTTTATAGCTTATTTACATATATTCAACAGTGGAGCCCTTAGCTCTTTAATCTAAGACTGTAACCTCTTAATCTTATATTCTTTGTTTCCTTTCAAATAAGCAAGTCCGAGTTATGTTGAGAGTTTTTTGTTTTATTACAGCGCTAGTCGTAACGAAAACCGATTTGATAACTTTAGGACTGATTTTGTATACGATGTGCGTTAGTGGTTTAATATTGGAAGCACAAGTAGTAGTCTGTAATGAAAACTTTGCATATTAGTTTAAGGTTTGAAAATTAAGGGGCTTTTTTTTAATTGTTAGAGCTCGAATTGTTAATGGTTTACAAGGGTGTTTGTATATGCTATTATGCTTACTTGTGGGCTTTTAAACTTATATGTGGTTTCGATTTAAAATTCACAAGCTCGAATGTTTTGCTTTATTATGAGATTTTTGGGTTAATGTAAGTTTATATAAACTCGTAAGTATTAAAATAAATCTGGAAAATTTGAGCTTACGAAATATAAAACCAAAAGCAGATAAGCTCGTTAACCCACAAATAAGCTTAAGGAAACACCTCTTTAAGATCGGAAGCATAAGTAGTTAAGGTTTGAGAATGAAGTTTTTTATAGTTAGAGCTTGATATGTGGCAAAATGAGGAAACTTTAGGACTGAGATGAGCGTAGGTGGTTTAAGTTTGGAAGGAAACCCGATTTGATGACTTAATATTTATAAGTTTAGAGAAGCGTGTCGAAGATATTTCGAAATATGAAGCTGTGTATTTTAGAAAATGATATGGATGTGTTTAGCAGTTAGCTATTCCTGCTGTATAAGAATCATGAACGGAGGTTATGATATGTGTCTTAATTGATGAGCGGAGTCGAGTGCTTATGTATACAATGAGAATGCGAAATATATCTGAAAATTTGATTAATCTACTACGTTTTTAGAACGACTTTCAATTATGCTTAAGATCTTAAGGTCTATAGAATTTCGTTTAAAGTTCTGTTCTTGATTATGGGATTAGGTCGTTGCATCTTGTATGTGTAACAACCCATAATAAAGAGAAACTTTTATGCGAAGTCGAACTCTTTTTGCATATCTGATGGTAAATTATCGTTACCATTTTCTCGTCATGTATTCATAGCAAATTGTTCTCGGTTTTTTCAGGTTATAACATCCGTCGAGCAGTTCGATTCGTTGAATCTACATCCTCTCTATGGCTGTATGTTAAACACGCAAACCTCATAACCCATTGAGTTCTTGTTCATTATTTTCCATTTGCTTCTTTTTACGTTTTCCTAATTTAACTTTTGATCTGTCTTAGGTTGAAAGACTTTTTAAAGATGAAGCTACCGAAGAGAAGGGTGAACGTGCTAGAATGGTAAGTCTTATTATCTTCGTACGACATATGCTTGGCTACAATTTTATGCCCTGTTTCAATCATGTTGTTTATATCACTATTTCCTGTTTTTGTTGGAATCTTACATTATTCATTTTAGTTCAAGCATCCTTTGTTGGAGCGATGGCGATAGCTGACTTGATGAAGACGACCTTAGGACCCAAAGCAATGGTTAGTATTAGTGTTTTTATCATTTCCGTTTCTTAAAGATAGCGAATTATGGACTTGTATGCATACTAATCGTCTAAATAATTTATGAGTTATTTAAAGATAGTGAATTAGATAGGTGTATTATGCTAGTCGACCGAAGCTTGGTTGTGGGCTTTGGGTCCATCATGGTTGATGATTTTGTTATGTACTCCTATGTATATATTGCATGGATAATAGAGTTATCCCCGCGGGTTTTCAATGTTTAACAATTTCTAAACAAACACCACCTACTCACACTCCTATGTCACGAAAGGGAATCACATAGTGATATGGTCTTAATAACATAGAAGGCTAACAATTAACCCATTTCAACCCTATTTTGAATATGGTAATTCTGCTTGTATTTCATCATACTAGGATCTCGGTACATGCCTTCTACGATCTCCAATGCTGAGAAAACATTAAAGCCTGATATCTTTTAAATAAACCGTCCTGCAATGGCCAGAACGGACAAGCTTTGTATTCAGGGTCCATAGGACTACCATTAGCCGCCTCGAAGCAAACCATTATCGTCCCTGATAATAACTATTTTCTTTATGACACAAATCAAGAGTTATAGATTTTTGGAAGCCACAAAGCACTTAATAAAGTGAGCTGACAAAATCATATCACTACCGAACCATCACTCCATTATCTTAACTACTTATAAAGGATCTATGTCATCTTTTGAAAAACTTAGGTTGCGTTTACTTGGAAGAAAACACACTTGTTTTGCATAAAATGTTTTATGGAAAACAAGTAAAACAGATATCGCGTTCATTTCGTCGTTTTCCAACAAAATTCTATACAAAACACAAAATGCCTATTTTCTTCTTTTATACACAAAACTAGGAAACAACTTTATTATGTTTCCCCGTTTTCCTTTTATGACACCCATATCTATTTTCCCATTATTTCATACGCTTTATACGTTTTATAAGTTTTTTGATGTTTATGTACGCTTACAAACTTTTTTACGTTTTCGTCTGTTTTTTACGACTTCGACAGTTTTTTTACGTTTTCGCCCGTATTTTTACGTTTTCGTCTGTTTTTTACGATTACGTCCTTTTTTTCGTTTTCATCCTTTTTTGCGATTTCGTCCGGCTTTTTAAGATTTCGTCCGTTTTTTACGTTTTCGTCCGTTTTTTTTACAATTTCGTCCGTTTTTTTACGATTTCGACAGTTTTTTTTACGTTTTCGCCTATTTTTTTACGATTTCGTCTGTTTTTTTACGATTTCGTCCCTTTTTTACGATTTCGCCCCTTTTTTTATGATTTCGTCTTTTTTACGATTTCGACCGTTTTTTACGATTTCGTCCTTTCTTACGATTTCGTCCGTTTTTTAAGTTTGCGTCCGTTTTTTTACGATTTCGTCCGTTTTTTACGTTTTCGTCCTTTTTTTACGATTTCGTCCATTTTTTACGATTTCGTCTGTTTTTTTTACGTTTACGTCCCATTTTTACGATTTCGTTTGTTTTTTACTATTTCGTCCATTTTTTACAGACCAAACCGTAAAAAACGGACGAAAACGTAAAAACACACAAAAACGTAAAAAACCGGACGAAATCGTAATAAACAGACAAAATCGTAAAAAACGGACGAAAACGTTAAAAAAAAGTATGAAATCGTAAAAAAACGGACGGAGTCGTAAAAAAGGACGAAAACTTATAGAAAGGACGAAATCGGAAAAAAAATCGACGAAATCGTATAAAAACGGATGAAAACGTACAAAAATAGACGAAATCGTACAAAAACAGACGAAATCGTAAAAATGGACGAAAACGTAAAAAAGCGGACGAAAACGTAAAAATACGGATGAAAACGTAAAAAAACGAACTAAAACGGAAAAAAGGACGAAAACGGAATAAACGGACGAAAACATAAAAATACGAAGGAAAACGTTAAGAAACCATTAAATAAATAAGAATCACCAGTACCCATTTATCCCATTAGTGCTCGTTTTAGCCCGTCCCCGTTTTGGCCCGTACCCGTTTTGCCTGATGCCCGCGCCCGCCTAGCCCGCCCGTTTTGCCGCCTCTATTTTTGTGTTTCGAATATGTCTTTATAATATTACAAAAGTATATAGAGAATTGAGATAGAAACAACAACACTTGAACATGTATTCTAGTTTTGTAAAATGGAAAACACAAACACATGTTATTTTAACTAAACGCGTTTTTCAAATTTTCAATTGTTTTGTGGAGATGAAAACCCCCTCCCTTTTCCTACAAAACAGAAACAGAAAATGATGGAAAATATTTTCCAACTAAACGGAACATTAATGTTCTAAAAAGTGAGTAAAGTAAATGGTCTAAATTACCCTCTTTACTACCCATACTTTAAAAGATTAAGATCCTCTCATGTTCATTTTGAACATGAGAGGTCATGTTCAAGTTTTGTGAGTGAGCACTTCAATTTAAATACAATAAAAGTTTTACAATGATGGCCCACTTTCATTTTCTATCTTACAACACTCAACATTACCCTCTCATGTTCATTTTGAACATGAGGGGATCTTTTTCCTACTTTAAAATGGAAACTTAAATGTGAAAGAAAGCACACGTTGAAATTTAAGACATAAACGTTTGTCAACTATATTGGAATGGAAACTTAGGGTGCTCCTATTGGTACCCCCGGCCCACCGAATAGTACCAAAAAGGTACAAAAGACTTTTTTTGTACCCTTTCTTTTACAGTACAATGCAGTTTTATATCAGGTTATGTTCCATGTTTTTTGACAGTTTCATACTTTTGACTCGTTAAACTTTATAATTTTTATTCCGCGCTTTCAGTTTCACAGTTTTATAATATAAGCAAAATTATAAAAATTATAAAAAAATAAAAAGACGAAAAAAAACCCGGAAAAATAGGGGGGGCACAAATGGTGTTCCGGGGAGGTACGTATAACACAAGCCGGAAACTTAAATGTTAAAGAAAGTACACGTTTTAATACATTGGTTTGTCAACTATCACTACAAAAAAAATCCATTTTATCACACTGACAGAGTCAACTATCACTAAAAAAAATCCATTTTATTACACTAATAGAGTCAAATATTTTGAACACATATAAATATGTACTATAAAATAAGAACTAAGAACCAAAGATAAGCATTTCTGCTAATAAGTTTTTCATTCACATAATACCTCACAAATGTATCTAACTTAAAAACATTAAATTACGAAGATGTTTGAGAAATTGCTTGGAACATACATCTTTTAAGAATTGAAATAGAAGTTGATCCCTTGGTTTTGTGTCAATCGATGTGTACACAGAGACCTCTTATACAAATTGCGAGTTTATTACACGATATTGTTGGTCTTAGTAAATAAGTTAGATCGAGCCAAGGGTCTTTAGCCTAGTGATATGTGATTGCAGTGACGGACCCAGGAATATGACTTGTGAGAGGCAATTTTTTTTTTTTTTTTTGCGATGGCAACAAAATGTGAAAGAAAAAACTAAGATTCAAATGATAAATCGAGTATTTTTAGTTAAAGATAAGGATTTATAAGATTTTAAAGTGTTGAATTTGGGTTTTAGAACGTGAGTGGGAGGCAATTTGAATCTCGAGTGAGGGGCACTTTCGAAAAAAGGTCAAAATTACAGTAAATTTTTGACTTTTTCGACGAGCCATGGAGGGCACTTGCCCCTCATATTTAAACAATAGATCCGTCCCTGTGTGATTGGCTATCCGGCTATAAGTTGTGGATTCAACATTCAAGTCCAGTCAGAAACATATGATGAGGTTTATGAGGGATAGTAGTCGGTTTAAGTGCTTGAATAATTAATTATCATGTGAATAAAAAGTGAAATTAAAGTATACATCCTTAAAAGATTTAGTCCAACATATATGGCTATATGCTGACGTGTTGTTAGGCTGTGCAAATCCAACCTAAAGGTCCCAGTCGGTAGCGAAATGATATTTGAGAGAAGTGGGTCGCAAATCCGACCTATGTCGAGGACTTTGTTTGTGTGTGTGATAAATAATTAAAATGTATTATTGTGAGGTGTGTTTTTTTAGTGTAGGTCGTCTTACTGTGCCTAAAAGGTCGTGTGTACGTCGCGAGAGAAAAAGCTGAAGTAACAAGAAAATTATGGGTCGTTGAGGATCACTATTGTGTCCAGCCTTATAGCTTAAAGATTATATGTACGTTATACTATACATTCACATCATTTGTTTAAAGTAAAAACTAGGAACTGAAAATGAGCATTTCTGATAATAAGTTTTGCATTTATACCGAGGGCATAACATTCCTCGAGCAATTCGATTCAATATACACTCTCTATCGTGGTATATTAAACGTCGTTTACTCGATTATAAGTAGTCATTCCTCTCTTTTCTAATAAAATTATACTTTTGATTCATCTCAGGGTACAATACCTAATAAAATTATAGCTACAGATCGAAGATGAGGCAAGTGTTCTTTGATAATCATGAATTACTTTTCTTTCAATTTTTATGCTATCTTTTTTGTTCAGGAATCCTTTCAAAAAGCATTGGCTTATATAGCATAAAAATTGTGTTAATATCTCGTTCTTCACCTATGATATTACACACAAAGAGCCCAACGGGAGGGAAGTTCTGGCCGAGGAATTCAAAAAGTTTCAGTTGTGTTAATATCTCGTTCTTCACCTATGATATTACACACAAATACATACAAATGATTCTAAAGTTTCACTTGATAATTCCTTCATCCAATCTTTTAGGTGTCTTGATAATTCCTTCATCCACGACTAGAGATGTGGAATACATGTGAGATTAGCTAGTAAATGGTATGCTAAAGCACAAATTAATGTTATTCCGTACTATAAAATGTCAACATTTTTTACAAAGTATTTTACTCTTTTCTACTTGATAACTAAAATATTGAGCTTTTATCATCCCTCAACTGCTCTACCAGTCATGGTACAATGTTGGAAAATATATTGCACTAAAATATTGAGCTTTTCACATGAATTATCACGTTGAGGATATCATGATTCAGTTCAGTCTATCTCACAGCTTTATTATATGGAGAGCAATATATAGAAGACGCTTACAATGTTTATCTCCTTTCATATTCAGCATCAGTTATGGAAATTGTTAAAATGCTTTTGTATTATACTACTAACTTAAATACATAACGTACTATTGTTTAACTAGGTACTTAACTACAATTTCTCATTTTCGGACTATGTAGCGTATGCCAAAGTACTTAAGCAATGGACTCTTTGAATGGCTTGCTAAAGCACGTGGACAGATTCCTTAGTGGTTTCCAAACAGACACCACCTACACACACGTGGACAGATTCCTTAGTGATATGGTCTTAATAACATACAATGCTAACAATTAACCTTATTTTGAATATGGTGATTCTGTTGGCAGTTCATCGTACTTGGACCCCGGTATGGGCCTTCTACGATCTCCAATACCGGGTCCGTACGAATACCATTAGCCACCTCGAAGCAAAACATTGTTGTCCTTTAAAATAACAATCTTCTTTCTGACCCAAATCAAGACTTAATGATATCTGAAAACCATAAAAAATCATACTAGAGTGAAGTGACTAAAATATATCAGTACCACAAATAACTATTTAGAGTGAAGTGACTAAAATATACCAGTACAAAACCATCGCTCCATTATTCAAAATAATAAAAATACAATGTGTTGCAAGACATTCATGACTAAAATATAAACACTTTCATGGCAAAAATCTTAGTATAGTGGTCTTTCTCAAAATGACGAAGCTGTGAGCTCATAAGCTGAACGAGGCTCTCAACTTGATAACTCCTGACAAACTTCTCTCATTGTTGGTCGGGCCTTTGGATCTTTGAGAACGCATGACAATGCCACATGACCAACACGGATAATTTCATTTTCAGTTAGCCTATCAGTCGGATAAGAGAGTCGTTGGTCCAATATATTTTCCAGCATTGTGCCACGACTGGTGGAATAGTTGAGTGATGACAAGAGGTCTCCTGGATGCTTGCCTCCAATTGTTTCAAGAGCAACCACTCCAAAGCTATAAACATCACATCTTTCATTCACAATCATGCTATATGCAAGTTCTATATGATCACATATACCAAGTTATGGTTAGCGAAGTTTTAATGCCTTGTAGATATAAAACTAAGAAGCATAAGAGCATGTATGAATAATTACGAACCTGGAGCAATGTATCCCAAAGTTCCAGCTACTACTGTTTGGTTAGATGAATCAGGATCAAGTAATTTCGCTGCCTCAAAGTCAGCAACAAATCCTTCCATTTCTGAGTTTAGAAGAATGTTGTTGCTCGATATGTCTCTATGAACGATAGGAGGATTGCAATCATGATGCATGTAAGCCAAAGCATGTGCGACATCTTTTATAATATTCACCCTCTTCATCCAATCCACTTTAACAGCGAGTTCATCATCGCTCAATGCGCAAAATAGGCTCCCCTTTTCCATGTATTCACATATACAAGGAAGTTGCATTTGTTATTTAAACAAAAGCCGTACATTTTCACAATGTTTTTGTGTCTTAAGTTGGTTAATACTTGCACCTCATTTCTGAAACTCTGGTTGAATGTCGGTTGCTCAGACTCAAACCGATGGAGTTTTTTCAAAGCAAATATTTTTCCATTAGGTAGTTTTGCTTCATAAACACTACCATAACCACCAGTCCCAATGCAGTACTTGAGGTCAAAATCTTCGGTGGCGCTGATGAAGTCTTCATATCCAATTGTTCCATCATAATTCAATATTGAGCACACATCTCCATGTTTTGTAGTTTGCACCTTGATTTTATCCTTGGTAGCCGTGTGACGATGGCAGCACACACAACCAAGAAGTAAGAAGCAAATACCAACAATAACCAGAAGAATAATGACCAAATGGTGGACTAATTTCTTGATCAAAGGATCAGTGGGAACAGTTGTGGTGAGATGATTCTCAGACTGATCTAAGAACTCCAAACTATAAAAAAAGTCCTCATCAGTAAGTGCTTCTCCAACAAAATTATTACTACTAAGGTCCAAGTAGTGTAAGTTGGTGCAGACTCTTAGCGTTTTGACAACTCCAGTCATACGATTCTTAGATAGGTCTAGATGCCGTAAACTACAGGGAGTTTGAAATGACACGTTTCCTGACAAGTGGTTTGATGACAAATTAAGATAAAAGAGTTGTGGTAACTTTCCAAATTCAGGATGAACAGCACCCAAAAGATGGTTATGATTAAGGTCGACATGCTCTAAGTTCATCAAGTTTGTTATATCTAGAGGAATGATGCCACTAATGTTATTTATGCCAAGGTTTAAAAAGATTAATGCACTTAGATTACCAAAACTTGAAGGTATATGACCACCAAGATTGTTGTCACTAAGATCCAAGCAGGTGAGATGAACCATAGAACCAAGAGATGAAGGGATGAAGCCATTGAGTTTATTTGTTCTCAAGTCCAGATGGGCAAGATTAAACATGGAACCAAGAGATGAAGGGATGTGACCAATAAAGTTGTTCCGACTAAGATTTAGGTAGGTGAGATTAACCATGGAACCAAGAGATGAAGGGATCAGACCACTAAAATGGTTATGACAAAGATTTAGGTAGGTGAGATTAACCATGGAACCAAGAGATGAAGGGATAGGACCAATAAAGTTGTTCCAACTAATATCCAGGTAGGTGAGATTAACCATGGAACTAAGTGATGAAGGGATCACATCACTAAATTGGTTATGAGAAAGATCAAGATGAAGCAAATTCTTCATGTTCACTATCTCATATGGAAACTTACTCTTGAAATGGTTGCCAGAAAGATCAAGCTCTACTAATTTGGTAAGATTGGTGAGTGAAACAGGTAACGTACCGTTTAAATTGTTCCTAGCAAGTGAAAGATGGACCAGATTTGATAGCATACCAATCTGCTCTGGAATTCTTCCTTCAAGGTTGCAGCTTTCAATAATAAAGCGCTCAAGGTTTGGAAATGAAGAGATGTCAAGATTTCCAAGATCATATGGGCTAGATCCAAATTTACATTCCAACTCTATTGTAATGACGCTTCCTGCATCATTGTAAGTGATAACATAATGAGAAGGATACAAACCCCACCAATCCAACCAATCCTCTAGAGCCTTAGCTTCTAACGTTTTGTTGAAATTATTAGCAATCGTATTTGGTAACATCAAAACAAGCATCATAAGCACATAAGGAAAAATGCACATATGATCACATGTAACATTTTTGGAGAAAGTAGACGACATTATTAATGATCGTTTATTCATCAAAAACGTAACTATTGATATATATAATCATGATATATTAGTTTATATGCATGCATATAATTTTACTTTTCCAAGTCAATGGCAGAGAGTAAATGTTAGTCAATAACAAGTTTCTTTGTGGAAAATTTCTATCCCATCCTAAGGGTTGGGCTTAGCTTTGACCTAAAAACAAGTGGTTCATGTGTTTTTTCAGGTTTTGTATTTTATCTTTTATTACAAACCACACATTGTTATTAGCAAAAAAAAAATATCTTCAATAAACAATATAGTTTCCATTCCATGTATGAGAGTTATAATAATTTATTCCTGTAAAAGTTGTATTCTTTGTGTTTTCACCCAAGGAATTTAACCATACATAGCAGACAACTATTTCATGATTATTTGCATGAAAATGGACGTGCAAATTATCAAATTTTTTCATAATTTAATGCTTTTTATTTATGTGAGATTTTATAAAGCTTCAAAAGGTTTAATTACTAAACGATTTATGTGTTGGTCACATGACTCAATTATACACCTTTTTGAATGTGTACCGTAATAATGGATGTCCTAAGCATAAATGAAAAGAACAGGATATAAGAACCCTTAAAAAAAAGCCATTTGAAACCCCTCTATTTTGTTCGATTTTTTATTTTTTTTTAAAATTTTTATTTTATTTTTATAATTTTATTTATATTATAAAACTGTGAAACTGAAAGTGCGAAATAAAAATTATAAACGTTAATCTTAGATATAGTATTCACTTTAGTCAATAGGTCAGAGGGTTTAGTATAAAGATAGCTCTAATTATAGCCATATTAGGGTTGTTGGGTTTCTTTACGGCCCAAGCTCATCCTCCCCTCATCTCTATAAAAGGAGGTGAGGGGGGAGGGGTTTTGCACTTTATTCTTTTCAACCTGTTTGTTCTCCTCTCTCATCTCTATAAAAGAAGGTGAGGGGGGAGGGTTTTGTACTTTATTATTTTTTTACTCAATAAACATTGAATATTGAATATTGAGGGTTATATTCTTGTGCATATTTTCCTTCTTTTCTGTCATACATAATCTGTTGGGGTGCGTTCGTTTTCAAGATTGGATTTATTTCGCACTAGTAACCAGGTTGTAGGGTGATTGAATCTTACAAGTGGTATCAAAGCCAGATTGTAGGGTTCTCTGGTTAACTAGGATCGATCAAGACGAGGTCTTTATTGCTCGTTTTTCTGGAAGGAACAGGAGCGTTCTATTCTGTTTGGGCTACCAGGTTCTCGACAACAAAAGAACTTGGTGTTGAGGGTTTTTGACGTCAAGGAGCAACAATTGGTAATCCAACCAAGTTCGAGAAGAACAAATCACACAACATGGAGAGAGCCGAAACAAGAGAAACGAGCGAACCGGGTTTGGTTCGTCGGTTACTGCGCAGCCGTGGGAGAATTGGCGTTGCGGGTTTGTTAACCGTTGGATTTCTATGAAATTTCAGCCGTAGGTTGAAGACATATAGATCTAGGATCTCACCGGAGGGATCTTGCATAGGATCTTGCAGGAGGGAGATATAAGCTGTCAAAGTTTTTGGTATGGTGGTTGTGTTCTTTGTCGTTTTTCAGTTAATATTTGGCTATCGTTGTGTAGATTACAAGGAAGGTTTCTAGGTTTACAAGTCAAGATTACTTGAGAAACAAGGTTTTTGAAGTTTTCTTGCAAGGAGGTGGATCGATTCTCCTAGGGTTATAGAAAATCTTTTCTTTTGTCACAAGGTTCTTGAAGTTTCGGTTTTGAGCTTCAAAGGTGACAAAGTTTTGCAAGAAGTTTCAACTTCAAGGTTTTGGTTTAAAGAAGGTTACTTGGTGGTGAAGTTTGATCGATTTGAGCAAGGGTTTCATCAAAAGGTTTTCTTTGATTTATTTGTTCAGGGTCTTTCGGTTAGGGTTCTTCTATCATCAAGGATTTTGTCGACTAGTTTGTTACTTGGGTTTCAAGTTTGAGGTTTGCTAGGGTTTAATCGACAAAAGATTTACTTTAAACGGTTTCTTGGTATTCAAGTCTTGTTGGAGTAGTTCTTGATTTGTGGTTCCGCTCTAGAAACTGGTTTGTTGGATTTCTTGGCGTTTAGGTTCGTGAACGACAAGGTTGTAGCAGGTGGGTATCGACAGGTAAAGGTTCTTGAGTTCTTTGATTGTCTGGGTCTGCGACAAGGTGTAGAAGACTTAAGGGAGTTATTGCACAAGTTACTTTGTTTGATTATATGTTGTGAGGTTTATATCACAAGGTTATCAGAATAAACAAAGGGTCGGAGAATAAGTCCAAGACTTGTCGAGGTTGCAAGGTTTTTAGGATACAAGAAATTATTTTGCATAAGTAAAAGTACGACAAGGGTTACTTCAAAAAGCGTAGGATACTTTCTTGATTCAAGGGTTGTCGATTTGTTAGACGGTTTTACGCCCACGGTTCAATCGATATTTGAGTAAGAAAGGGTTTTTTTAAGAGTTTCTTGGTTTGATCGATTTCTAAGAAGGTTTATTCTTATGGTTATATCGATAAAGCAAGGGTTTTTTACAAACGGGTTACTTTGCTGAATCGTGTTTTGTGTAGTAAATTCACAAAAGGTTAAACGGTTAGCAAAGAGTTAAAGAAGAATGACTAGTATGAATACGAGGTTAAACATCGAAAAGCTCAATGGGAATATTGTACAAAAGCATGGAGGTTCAAAACAAGTTGGGTTCAAACAACTTGGTCATGGTGTTGAAACATGAGTTCATAGAGTACATGTTGAAAAACGTGTTTGGTTTGAGGTAGAACTGCAGGGAGCTCAAGGGGATCATGAAGCTGAGGTTTTTCAGGTTAGTAATGATGATATTGCAGTGGTTCAAAGATAGTTGGAGGACAAGCAACCTGAAGAGAAAACAAACACGGACTGCTTGGTAAAAGAGCAGGAAAAGGAATATGAGACTGGGTGGAAGATCAAGACGAGTAATGTTCTTAATTCATATAATCAGAGGTCTACACAATGATGTATGAAGAGTAGGGTTGCCAAACATTTGGGTGTTACAGGGTTACAGCAGCAGAATGGGTTGGTTGAGGAAACAAACGTGACACTCTTGGCTAAGGTACGTTGTTTTCTAATTCAGTATGGTCTGTCCAAGGTTTTTTGGGCAGAGGATACAACCATGTCTACATATCTAGTGAATATGTCATCATCATCGGCGATTGAATTTAAGTTACCTATAGATATGTTAATGTTTTTTAGTTGGCTTGCTAGTATTAAGCAAGGGATGCTTGAACCGGTTAAGGTCAAGTGCATATTTCTGGGATACCGTAAAGGTATAGTGGGTAACAAGCTTTGAAGGTTAGATGACGTTACTTCAAAGGTAGTGCTTTACAGGAATATAGGTTTCAATGAGAGTGGGGAATACAAGAAAACTTTCATTGGTTCTGTTGTAGGTACGGGTTCAATGCAGGTGTTGCATGGATTTAAGTTTGAGGTGGAACCGCTAGGGGATCATACATTTGAGGTGAAACCTCAGGAGAATGTCGATCAAATAGCTGGTTTACAAGAAGTACAAACTCAAGATTTAATGGACTATCAGCTAGCACATGATAGGGAGCAACACTTAGCATGTGAACTATTCGGGTATAGAGAAGACAGTAATGAGGCTGCTTTTGCAGTTGCTGCAGTGGAGAAGATTTATGCACATGGGTCATTGACTTTCAATAATACAGTTGCTTGCGAGGTAATTTCCAAGTGGAAGGCTTGATTGAAAGATGATATGGATGCTCGGTCAGATGTGTATGTGCTCAGCAACAATTGCAGGAAATGCAGTGACGATAGTAATGGCTATTACTGGGACTATACACCAGGTATGTTCATATATCTATTTCTCTATATAGATGATATGGTTTTTTTTGCGGATGCAAGGCTGAGATCTAGGCTACCAGGGGTTTGCTGGATAAAGCAAAAGAAAATGTACCTGGTATGGAGATCGTTAGGGATCAGAATGGTAATAATCAGAGTGGTAATCAGAGTGGTAACACCAGGGTACAGACTTTGTTAGAAGGACACTCCATATTGTCGCTGGAGGGTAGTCTATCAGAGGATTGTGGTGTGGAAACAAATGGTAAGTGGTCATGTATATATGCGGTTAGAAGCCAGGAGTATCAGATGGTCTGCACGAGACTTGACATAACATCGACAGATGTGGGTATGTTGGATGGGTTTCATCGTGGATTACAAACAAACGTACAGGTTTTTGTGGATTTTGAGTACGTCATGGGAAGATCCATCACTGTCATGAGTAGATCAATCGTAGGGTACGGGGTTAATGATACTGAGATGTGCAGGAAGCTTGAAAGCTAATTTGCAACACATGGAGGCTTTGTCAACAACTGAAGCGGGATATATGACGCTTACTGAGGCTTGGAAGAAGAAAATATAGCTAAAGGGACTCTTGACAAAGTCAGGATATGAGCTAAGGTTAGTAGCAGGTATAGCTACTGGTGCCTTAGTAAAAGGCAGTTCCCGGTCCGAGGGGTTGAAGTTGCTGCGTATCGGTATTGACTAATAGTGATACTAAGGTGGAAATTGTTAGATATAGTATTCACTTTAGTCAATATGTCAGGAGGTTTAGTGTAAAGTTAGCTCTAATTATAGCCATATTAGGGTTGTTGGGTTTATTTACGGCCCAAGCCTATCCTCCCCCTCATCTCTATAAAAGGAGGTGAGAGGGGAGGGGTTTTGCACTCTATTCTTTCTAACCTGTTTGTTCTCCCCCTCATCTCTATAAAAGAAGGTGAGGGGACACTACAAGAAAAAAGGGTTTTTAGGACAAAATTTTTTGAGACGGTAAAAAAAATGTGCCAAATACGTGCCAAAAGGGTATGAATAATCGTGCCAAAAGAATAATCGTGCCAAAAGAACAAGTATTTGGAACGACCGCTAACAAACCGTTCCAATCACTTATGTATTTATGACGGTTACCAATAAAAGTGCCAAATATACATGTACTCGGAAGGGTTTATAATTATCGTGCCGACTACATACGTATTTGGAACGGTTAACAAAATATGTGCAAAATACGTGTAAGCATTTGGAACGGTATTTATAAGTTGCGACAAATACCAATTTATTTGAGACAACTTTTAGAGATTGTCTCAAATGCCTATGTATTTGGAAGAATTTGACACATGCATATTTCTCCTCATTATCTTTCGCACGTGTCAATAAATATTTGATTAAATAACCATTCTAGCATGTAAATACTGAAATTATCGCTGTACTTGATAAAACGTAAAAATGACATTAAAAAAGCCCCATGTTTTACAAATTAAATTATGTTTTGGTAATTAATATTTGATTAAAAAAGCCCTATGTTTTACAGTAAAAAATCATTGTACTTAATATTTTATTAAATTATCATTCTAGTGTGTAAATACTGAAATTGTCAATGTAATTAACAAAACGTAAAAAAGACAGTAAAAGTGCCTCGTAAGATTAACGAGCCGAGATCCATTTGAACTTTGTTTTCTTCAACACATCATATAAATTAGTCAAAGCTCGAGCTTGTGAAATTTATCACGAGCCGAGTTCGAGCTCAAAATACGAGGCTCAAAACAAGCTCGAGCCCGAGTTCGAGCTTTATATATATAAACGAGCTGAGCTCGAGCTCTGGTAGACTTAAGCTCGGCTCGACTAGTTTCCACCTTAATCGAAACCATGTTTAACCTTAGAAAGACAAAGAAAAAAACTACTACGTAAATAGAATTTCTTTTTTAAACATGTGAAATATTTTGCCCGCTAAGTCCTATTCTGAAAATTTTAAAATAGCCGGGGTATACTCTATGTCAAATTTTCAATTTCCTAATCCATTAGAGCGCTGGGTATAGTAACGCCCCAACCGGCGTTATACCGACGTGGCAGCCGCGTTGGTGGCGTTACTACACCGCCACCCTCAAAATGACAACGCCGTTGGAGCCCGCGTGGGTGTACCAACGTGCGTTGGTGTGGTGTTTTTTTTAAAAAAAAGTTTACAACACCCCCTCTATATTAAAAAGGATACAAAGATAAGAAAAATGTGTCAAATTTGAACTTTGTTGTTGTTGCAGGTTTTGTTGAAAGAGAAGAAATGAGATGACATGCGTGGGTTTTAAAGAGATGAATAAGAATGAGAGAGGCCGGCTAAATTTAGGGTTACATATTAGTTTTGTTTGGCATTTTGCGCTTTAGTTATCAAAATTTAATCATTTTGGGCTTTTTAGTTATCAAACTTTTATAAATGAAGTGTTTAGTTTTATTAAACATTGAAATAAAGTCATTCGAAAAAAGGCTTGGGATTTCATCAAAGGGTTTTCTTTGATTTATTTGTTCAAGGTTTTTCGGTTAGGGTTCTTCTATCATCAAGGATTTTGTCGATTACTTTGTTACTTGGGTTTCAAGTTTCAGGTTTGCTAGGGTTTAATCGACAAAAGATTTACTTTAAATGGTTTCTTGCTATTCAAGTCTTGTTGGAGTAGTTCTTGATTTGTGGTTCCGCTCTAGAAACTGGTTTGTTGGATTTCTTGGCGTTTAGGTTCGTGAACGACAAGGTTGTAGCAGGTGGGTATCGACAGGTAAAGGTTCTTGAGTTCTTTGATTGTCTGGGTCTGCGACAAGGTGTAGAAGACTTAAGGGAGTTATTGCACAAGTTACTTTGTTTGATTATATGTTGTGAGGTTTATATCACAAGGTTATCAGAATAAACAAAGGGTCGGAGAATAAGTCCAAGACTTGTCGAGGTTGCAAGGTTTTTAGGATACAAGAAATTATTTTGCATAAGTAAAAGTACGACAAGGGTTACTTCAAAAAGCGTAGGATACTTTCTTGATTCAAGGGTTGTCGATTTGTTAGACGGTTTTACGCCCACGGTTCAATCGATATTTGAGTAAGAAAGGGTTTTTTTAAGAGTTTCTTGGTTTGATCGATTTCTAAGAAGGTTTATTCTTATGGTTATATCGATAAAGCAAGGGTTTTTTACAAACGGGTTACTTTGCTGAATCGTGTTTTGTGTAGTAAATTCACAAAAGGTTAAACGGTTAGCAAAGAGTTAAAGAAGAATGACTAGTATGAATACGAGGTTAAACATCGAAAAGCTCAATGGGAATATTGTACAAAAGCATGGAGGTTCAAAACAAGTTGGGTTCAAACAACTTGGTCATGGTGTTGAAACATGAGTTCATAGAGTACATGTTGAAAAACGTGTTTGGTTTGAGGTAGAACTGCAGGGAGCTCAAGGGGATCATGAAGCTGAGGTTTTTCAGGTTAGTAATGATGATATTGCAGTGGTTCAAAGATAGTTGGAGGACAAGCAACCTGAAGAGAAAACAAACACGGACTGCTTGGTAAAAGAGCAGGAAAAGGAATATGAGACTGGGTGGAAGATCAAGACGAGTAATGTTCTTAATTCATATAATCAGAGGTCTACACAATGATGTATGAAGAGTAGGGTTGCCAAACATTTGGGTGTTACAGGGTTACAGCAGCAGAATGGGTTGGTTGAGGAAACAAACGTGACACTCTTGGCTAAGGTACGTTGTTTTCTAATTCAGTATGGTCTGTCCAAGGTTTTTTGGGCAGAGGATACAACCATGTCTACATATCTAGTGAATATGTCATCATCATCGGCGATTGAATTTAAGTTACCTATAGATATGTTAATGTTTTTTAGTTGGCTTGCTAGTATTAAGCAAGGGATGCTTGAACCGGTTAAGGTCAAGTGCATATTTCTGGGATACCGTAAAGGTATAGTGGGTAACAAGCTTTGAAGGTTAGATGACGTTACTTCAAAGGTAGTGCTTTACAGGAATATAGGTTTCAATGAGAGTGGGGAATACAAGAAAACTTTCATTGGTTCTGTTGTAGGTACGGGTTCAATGCAGGTGTTGCATGGATTTAAGTTTGAGGTGGAACCGCTAGGGGATCATACATTTGAGGTGAAACCTCAGGAGAATGTCGATCAAATAGCTGGTTTACAAGAAGTACAAACTCAAGATTTAATGGACTATCAGCTAGCACATGATAGGGAGCAACACTTAGCATGTGAACTATTCGGGTATAGAGAAGACAGTAATGAGGCTGCTTTTGCAGTTGCTGCAGTGGAGAAGATTTATGCACATGGGTCATTGACTTTCAATAATACAGTTGCTTGCGAGGTAATTTCCAAGTGGAAGGCTTGATTGAAAGATGATATGGATGCTCGGTCAGATGTGTATGTGCTCAGCAACAATTGCAGGAAATGCAGTGACGATAGTAATGGCTATTACTGGGACTATACACCAGGTATGTTCATATATCTATTTCTCTATATAGATGATATGGTTTTTTTTGCGGATGCAAGGCTGAGATCTAGGCTACCAGGGGTTTGCTGGATAAAGCAAAAGAAAATGTACCTGGTATGGAGATCGTTAGGGATCAGAATGGTAATAATCAGAGTGGTAATCAGAGTGGTAACACCAGGGTACAGACTTTGTTAGAAGGACACTCCATATTGTCGCTGGAGGGTAGTCTATCAGAGGATTGTGGTGTGGAAACAAATGGTAAGTGGTCATGTATATATGCGGTTAGAAGCCAGGAGTATCAGATGGTCTGCACGAGACTTGACATAACATCGACAGATGTGGGTATGTTGGATGGGTTTCATCGTGGATTACAAACAAACGTACAGGTTTTTGTGGATTTTGAGTACGTCATGGGAAGATCCATCACTGTCATGAGTAGATCAATCGTAGGGTACGGGGTTAATGATACTGAGATGTGCAGGAAGCTTGAAAGCTAATTTGCAACACATGGAGGCTTTGTCAACAACTGAAGCGGGATATATGACGCTTACTGAGGCTTGGAAGAAGAAAATATAGCTAAAGGGACTCTTGACAAAGTCAGGATATGAGCTAAGGTTAGTAGCAGGTATAGCTACTGGTGCCTTAGTAAAAGGCAGTTCCCGGTCCGAGGGGTTGAAGTTGCTGCGTATCGGTATTGACTAATAGTGATACTAAGGTGGAAATTGTTAGATATAGTATTCACTTTAGTCAATATGTCAGGAGGTTTAGTGTAAAGTTAGCTCTAATTATAGCCATATTAGGGTTGTTGGGTTTATTTACGGCCCAAGCCTATCCTCCCCCTCATCTCTATAAAAGGAGGTGAGAGGGGAGGGGTTTTGCACTCTATTCTTTCTAACCTGTTTGTTCTCCCCCTCATCTCTATAAAAGAAGGTGAGGGGACACTACAAGAAAAAAGGGTTTTTAGGACAAAATTTTTTGAGACGGTAAAAAAAATGTGCCAAATACGTGCCAAAAGGGTATGAATAATCGTGCCAAAAGAATAATCGTGCCAAAAGAACAAGTATTTGGAACGACCGCTAACAAACCGTTCCAATCACTTATGTATTTATGACGGTTACCAATAAAAGTGCCAAATATACATGTACTCGGAAGGGTTTATAATTATCGTGCCGACTACATACGTATTTGGAACGGTTAACAAAATATGTGCAAAATACGTGTAAGCATTTGGAACGGTATTTATAAGTTGCGACAAATACCAATTTATTTGAGACAACTTTTAGAGATTGTCTCAAATGCCTATGTATTTGGAAGAATTTGACACATGCATATTTCTCCTCATTATCTTTCGCACGTGTCAATAAATATTTGATTAAATAACCATTCTAGCATGTAAATACTGAAATTATCGCTGTACTTGATAAAACGTAAAAATGACATTAAAAAAGCCCCATGTTTTACAAATTAAATTATGTTTTGGTAATTAATATTTGATTAAAAAAGCCCTATGTTTTACAGTAAAAAATCATTGTACTTAATATTTTATTAAATTATCATTCTAGTGTGTAAATACTGAAATTGTCAATGTAATTAACAAAACGTAAAAAAGACAGTAAAAGTGCCTCGTAAGATTAACGAGCCGAGATCCATTTGAACTTTGTTTTCTTCAACACATCATATAAATTAGTCAAAGCTCGAGCTTGTGAAATTTATCACGAGCCGAGTTCGAGCTCAAAATACGAGGCTCAAAACAAGCTCGAGCCCGAGTTCGAGCTTTATATATATAAACGAGCTGAGCTCGAGCTCTGGTAGACTTAAGCTCGGCTCGACTAGTTTCCACCTTAATCGAAACCATGTTTAACCTTAGAAAGACAAAGAAAAAAACTACTACGTAAATAGAATTTCTTTTTTAAACATGTGAAATATTTTGCCCGCTAAGTCCTATTCTGAAAATTTTAAAATAGCCGGGGTATACTCTATGTCAAATTTTCAATTTCCTAATCCATTAGAGCGCTGGGTATAGTAACGCCCCAACCGGCGTTATACCGACGTGGCAGCCGCGTTGGTGGCGTTACTACACCGCCACCCTCAAAATGACAACGCCGTTGGAGCCCGCGTGGGTGTACCAACGTGCGTTGGTGTGGTGTTTTTTTTAAAAAAAAGTTTACAACACCCCCTCTATATTAAAAAGGATACAAAGATAAGAAAAATGTGTCAAATTTGAACTTTGTTGTTGTTGCAGGTTTTGTTGAAAGAGAAGAAATGAGATGACATGCGTGGGTTTTAAAGAGATGAATAAGAATGAGAGAGGCCGGCTAAATTTAGGGTTACATATTAGTTTTGTTTGGCATTTTGCGCTTTAGTTATCAAAATTTAATCATTTTGGGCTTTTTAGTTATCAAACTTTTATAAATGAAGTGTTTAGTTTTATTAAACATTGAAATATTAGTTTTATTTTCGCATGTTTTTTAAATTTCATATGTTTGTTTTGTGTGTTTTTTTATGTATTGTAATGTGTATTTGAATTTAATGAATAAAATTGTTAGTTTGTTAAATGAATGAAATAATTGTCTAGGGGGTTTTATGAAAATAAAAAGGTGAATGGTGTTATTTGATGTTATGATTAGGGGAGTGGTGTTGGTGTTGGTGTTATGCTGATGTAGCGCTGACGTGGCAGTCAAAAAATGGTGTTATGGTGTTACGACACCTGAGGCTCTTATACATAACCGACTCCCCAAAATCTACTCCATTACTATTGTGGTGCCGTTCAAAAATTAACTCTTCTTTCCCAAATCCCAGTTCTCAACAGTGACCGTCTTCCATTTATCTTTTTATCATAATCGGGTGATAGTCATTTTCCAATGTGGAGGTATAGATCATTAACAACGTTTGTGAGTAACTCTTATTTTACAGAGATTGTATATATATAGTGTAGATCCGTTTTTGTGATTGTATAATCTTTATATTAGTTGAAATCCTATTGACATGTCAAATAAAATTAAAATATAAATCTGTATAGTAGAATGTTACGAATAGTTTTACATTATTAGAACTATGAAAATCATTGTAAGAAACTAGATATTAATCATGTTTGTTATGAATAGATAAATATGCAAGACTTTCATGACACTATATGGTTCATATGTTTTGATTCCTGTGTATGATTATTACAGTATCATTTTTTGATAAAGTTACCAGAGAGGAAATGTTAACCCTCATGATATTATGTGAAGCATCAAGGCAATCAAGACATGGGTAGCAGGTTATATGTGTTTAGTTTCTTAAAATTGTAAGAGAAAATTATATGATTGTTAAGAAAATGATAAAAGTTATCCTAATTCAATGAGAATGAATATTATTATTTAAAGATTTTATGTGTGTAACAGGTCTAAATACATTCGATTATAATGTTTTAGCCTTTCACGCTAATCATTATTCTGTTTCTCATTAGCGATTTGAGCTTTGATCCATTTACATGCCTCACTAACTATGATTTTCACTTTTTTAAGGAAAGGAGAACATACAGAGGCAATATTCATTGAATTGTTCACATGAGTCATGAACAAAACAAGCTAATGTGATTTCAATTTTCAAGGTACTTGCATTCTTATTAAGAACAAGACTCCATTACTCCGTAATTTGTAAAACATATGCAATAATTGCACATTTGTTGACATGTTTATGTTTTATTTGTAGGAAAAAAATTGTGTTTGTTCCAACTATAACAAGTGCAATCAACTTAATGCAAGTATCCCTTCTAATATACTACTATAACTTTTTATTATGCATCTATACATGAAGTTGATACTATGACTTTATAGCTCAATTTTCTCTTTACAGTGACCATATTACACATTACTAGATTCGAAAGTGACATAAAAGTCGTAGGCCATTTGAAGTATTTCAAGTGAGGATTCAATCATTAGGCTAATTTAACTCCTTTGTTAATTTGTTTTTACACTTTGTATTGTTGTATGTACATAGAACTTTGTAGATATCTTATATATATATATATATATATATATATATATATATAT
>BQNB010109911.1:4305-22656 GCA_026074375.1 Tanacetum coccineum
GATGGCGATGAGGATCATGTTGATGTTGAGGAGGAATATGAGAAGGAGGAGGAGCACCTAGCTCCTGCCGACTCTACTGTTGTTGCTTCTCCAGCTATTGATATTGTCTCCTCTGCTGAGGAGACAGAGCCGTTTGAGACTGATGAGTCTGCGGCTACACCACCACTACCACCTGTATACCATACTACTTCTAGGATGTCTGTCCAAACCCAGACACCTATACCGTTTCCTTCTGAGGAAGAGGTTGCTAGACTTCTTGCCTTACCTACTCTACCACCATCTCTACTTACTTCATTATCATCACCACCCACCAGTCCTACCTATGCTTAGGCACCGCTAGGTTGTAGAGTAGCCATGATGAGAGCCACACCATCACCTATACCATCACCACCAGTACGTTTACCACCGTCTCCACCACCACCCATGTCATCCCCATTACCACTATTCTTTATACCCTCACCTATTTGACCCCCACATACCAGAGCAGCTATGGCTTAAATGAGAGATGCAGCACCATCCACCTATCATTCACTACTTCTATCAGAGACACCACCATTGTTACTTATACCATTACATGCATCATCCACTAGCCGCAGAGCTGACATTCCCAAGGCAGATATGCCACCTCGGAAGAGGCTACTACTTACTGCTCCCACACCTAGGTTTGAGGTTAGGGAGAGTTCTGCTGCTGCTGCTAGACAGTCGGGATCTACTGTAGCCCGCATGGTCGATTACAGTTTTGTGGATACTGTAGATTCCAGTATCCGATCTTCTGAAAGGGGGACTATGGCTGCCATAGAGGTGGTCAACTTGAGGGTCAGTTACCAGGCCGATGTTCGCAGGAGAGAGAGCAAGGAGTTTTATGCATGGCATCAGGATGCCCAGGATGATCGTGCTGCTGTGAGAGCTGAGATTGAGATTTTGAGGAGAGAGAGGCTTGCTTACAAGAGAGAGAGAGAGTAGTGAGACCCGTCAGGCCTTGGCTAGGTCTGAGGCTCACAATAGGGCTTTGGAGACACGGATTACAATTTTAGAGACTCAGGCGTATTGCCACGAGTGACAGCGTTAGGACGCCGATGATCATGCAACTAGAGCCATCATGCGTATCCAGGCACTGGAGGCTGGAGCACGCGTTGATACTTTGGAGGACACTGGTAGTAGTAGTTAGTGTTGTACCATTTGTAGCTATCCTGTATAGCCTGCTAAGTAGTTTGGGATTACTCCGAGCTAGTAGGCTGTATGGATCTTTTGTTCATCATCTAACTATCTTGTATAGCATGCTAAGTATTATAGGTGACCCCCCAGCTAGCATTGCCTTAGGTTTGTATTTTTCATTTTGTATATCATGTACTTGTCATTTGTAACCAAGATCTATCATGTATGTTATTAGTATTGTTATGAATGAATGTCGATTTATTTATATCATTGTTGATTTCACTTTGGTTATATTATTGCACTGTGTATTGTGATCTCATTTTATTTATTACGCATATGTCATGTCGCGTTTATGATTGTGTGAAATCTAATGTGTATTATATTTTCTTGTGATTTTAATGAAAATGCCACCAAAGAGAACCACCACAACCACCACCACTACCCCTATGACCGATGCTCAACTTAAGGCACTAATTGCCCGAGGAGTTACTGATGCATTGACAGAATGTGACGCAGACAGAAGCAGGAATGGCGACGACAGCCAAAATTCAGGAACTGGCGGAAGAGGACAAGCACCTCCTACTCGTGAGTGTACCTATAGTGACTTCCTCAAATGTCAACCCCTGAACTTCAAGGGTACTGAAGGAGTTGTTGGTCTTACTCAGTGGTTCGAAAAGATGGAATCTGTTTTCCATATAAGCAACTGCACAGTCGCATGTCAAATCAAGTTTGCTACTTGTACTCTGCAAGGAAATGCTCTTACATGGTGGAATTCCCACGTTAAGACTGTTACTCATGAAGTTGCATATGCAATGACATGGAAAACTTTGAAAAAGATGATGACTGATAAATACTGCCCAAGAGGCGAGATTAAGAAACTTGAGATTGAGATGTGGAATCTGAAGGTTAAAGGTACCGATGTGGTAAGCTATAACCAACGCTTTCAGGAGTTGTCACTAATGTGCTCAAGGATGTTTCCTGAGGAATCCAATGAGATGGAAAAGTATGTCGGCGGTCTACCCGACATGATTTATGAAAGTGTGATGGCATCTAAGCCAAAGACCATACAGGATGCTATTGAGTTTGCCACTGAACTGATGGATTAAAAGATCTGTACTTTGGCTGAACATCACCCTAAAAACAAGAGGAAATTTGAGGACACTTCAAGGAACAATCAAAACCAACAATAGCCTTTCAAAAGGCATAATGTGGAACAGTCTTACACTGCTGGACCTAGGGAAAAGAAACCTTACGGAGGATCTAAACTTCTATACCCTAACTGCAACTATCACCATGACGGGCAATGTGCGCCCAAGTGCACCAATTGCAAGAGGATTGGCCATTCGGCCTGGGACTGTAGGAGCCAGCATGCTGCTGCCAACAACAACCAGAGAGCCCAAGAGGCAAACCAGAAAGTTCTCACTTGCTTTGAGTGTGGAGCTCAGGTCCATTTCAAGAATAATTGCCTGAAACTAAAGAACAAGAATAAGAGAAATCAGACTGGGAATGGTAATGTTATGGCAAGAGCTTATGGTGTGGGCACTGCAGGCACAAACCCGAACTCCAATGTTGTCACGGGTACGTTCCTCCTAAACAACCGTTATGCTTCGATTTTATTTGATAATGGTGCCGATATGAGTTTCGTGTCTACTGCATTTAGTTCATTGATTGATATCATTCCAACTACACTAGACCATGGTTATGACGTCGAGTTAGCTGATGATAGAATAACTGGGTTAATACACTAATGTAACACCCCTCATAATCACAACGCAGCGGAATACCACTTTGGGTGCTACTTCATAGCATAAAGTACAAGTTACAAAAAACAACTCTAAGTGAGATGTTTTGAAAAGTCAACCATTCGGTAATTTTTTATAAATATCAGAGTTGCAACAGGTCCCATTTATAATGTATTAGAAAACATTGTCAAAACGTTTATTGAATGGTACTGAAATTATAAAGCCTTCAAAAAAATATTTGTATCCGCACGACTCGAATGCTCCTAATGTTCAGCTAGCAATATAATAACCTGAGAAAATACATGCAAGAACGTTAACAATAATGTTAGTGAATTCTCAGGTTTATGTAAATGCAATATTAAAATAAATCAAGTAATATTTTAGTAAGAAAAGTTGTGTTACAATATTTTAAAGTATTATTTCCGAAATCCAAGTAGTGATTCAATAAATCAAGTAATGTTCAGTAGTGGGCAACAAGATTTAAGTAATAGGCAAGAGAAACAAATTCACCAAGTCTAGATAAAAAAACAATATATTATTGCTCTAAGCTCATGACACCGAACCTTAACACGTAATATAATAAAATCAGTAATTGCAATATATGCCCCAAACAGGAAAAGGGATGCTGCCAAACATCCTACGTATTATTCAAATGTTAACTCGAAAAGCAACCTGAGGGGTCGGTTTTCATCAACAAAAGATTCGTGAAGAAGACATCCTGAAGATCGCATTCAGAACTCGATATGGACATTATGAATTTCAAGTTATGCTGTTTGGTTTGACTAACACACCGACTGTATTTATGGATCTCATGAATCGGGTGTGCAAGCCATACCTGGACAAATTCGTGATTATCTTTATTGACGATATTCTGATCTATTCAAAGACCAAGCAAGAGCACAAAGAGCATCTCAAGTTAATCCTGGAATTGCTTAAGAAGGAGGAGTTGTATGCAAAATTTTCTAAGTGTCAATTTTGGATTCCCAAAGTACAGTTCCTCGGTCACGTGATTGACAGTAATGGCATTCATGTGTATCCCGCCAAGATCGAATCAATAAAATATTGGGCATCTCCTAAGTCGCCAACAGAGATTCGTCAATTTTTAGGTCTTGTCAGTTATAATCAAAGATTCATTGAAGGATTCTCAAAGATCGCCAAATCAATGACCAAGCTAACCCATAAGAAGGTCAAGTTTGATTGGGGTAACAAACAAGAAGCATCTTTCCAACTATTAAAGGAGAAGTTGTGCAGTGCACCTATCTTAGCTTTGCCTAAAGGAGCTGAGAACTTTGTTGTTTATGTGATGCTTCGCATACAGGATTAGGTGTTGTCTTAATGCAAAATGAGAACTTGATTTCTTATGCATCACGACAACTAAAAATTCATGAGAAGAATTACATGACTCATGACTTGGAGTTAGGAGCAGTAGTGTTCGCTCTAAATATTTGGAGACACTATGTGTACAGAACAAAGTGTACTGTGTTCACTGATCACAAAAGTCTACAACACATCCTTGATCAGAAGAAGTTGAACATAAGACAACGTTGTTGGTTAGAATTACTCAGTGATTACGATTGTGAAATTCGTTATCACTCGGGAAAAGCTAATGTAGTGGCTGACGCTTTGAGTAAAAAAGAATGAATTAAGCCATTACGGGTTCGAGCCTTAGTGATGACCATTGGCTTGGATCTTCCCAAGAAAATTTTAAAAGCTTAGACTGAGGCAAGAAAACCAGAAAACCTCGGTGCTGAAGATGTGGGAGGTATGCTGATTGAAAATTTAAAGGAATCAGACAACCCCAGGAAAGGAAGGGTTGAAAAACCGGCGTGCTGAATAACGCTATGGTTTAAGGAATATTCAGAGTTGGTTGGCCGTGCCATGGTGACCTAAGAGGACTTTGAAAATTATTCATAGGAGTCCCACAAGTCGAGAATATTCTTCATCCGAGTGTTCGACAAGAATGTATCAAGACATAAGAAATATACTGGTGGTTCCAACATGAAAGCCGATATGCCACTTCTATTAGCAAGTGTTTGACATTCCTAAAGGTCAAAGCGAAAGAACCATTTAGACACTAGAAGATATGTTACGCGCTTGCGTGATAAACTTTGGGAATGGTTGGGATAGACACTTACCACTAATCGAATTTTGGTACAACAAAAGTTATCATACAAGCATTAAAGTTGCTCCCTTTAAGGCACTTTATGGTCGAAAGTGTCGATCGCCTGTTTGCTGGGCCGAGGTCGGAGATGCTCAACTCACCGGTCCAGAAATCATCCATGAGACAACTAAAAAGATATTTCAGATCAAGCAAAGAATTCAAGTCGCCTGTGATCGCCAGAAGAGTTACGCCGATGTGAGGTGTAAGCCTCTAGAATTTCAGGAAGGCGACAAAGTCATGTAAGGCGTAATCACCTTGAAAGGGGTATCCATTTTGGAAAATGGGGAAGTAGAACTCGAGGTTCCATTGGAACTTTCACGTGTTACGCCAAGTAGGAACCGTTGCTTACAGACTAGAACTTCCTCAACAACTAAGCAGAGTTCATAGCACATTTCATGTATCCAATTTGAAGAAATGTTTATCCGATGAGCCGTTGGCAATCCCGTTAGATGAAATACACATTGACGATAAGCTTCACTTCATTGAAGAACCAATGGAGATCATGGATCGTGAAGTCAAGCGGCTGAAGCAAAGCCGCATTCCGATCGTCAAGGTTCAATGGAACTCTAGGAGAGGTCCTATTTCACAAGGAATCTGAAGATCCAATTCCGAAAGTAGTATCCGCAATCTCTTCACAAAAGCCGCACACAAGTGCAGCATCTTGACCTTCGGACAAGGCACCTTTATAGGGAAGACTATAACACTTTGTTTATTTAGGTCTTTTTTATTTCCGTAGACTCAATACTTCCATTATTTATTTTTAGGTGGGGGGGGGGGGGGGGGGTGGGTTTTACGTGTTTGCTTTTAATTTTCATCGTTTAGTTTAATCGCGTAAACTAAAAATCAACATTCAACAAAAACGAACATCAAACAAGTAAAAGTTTACGTCAAGCAAGTCTTATATAATTATTACAAGGATAATTTATAACTTTTCATATTTTATTTTTATTGGTTACGTAAAGCGTCTACGTTTTGCAATAAAATACATTTAGGCATACCCGGAAGCACCAATACCCATCTACACTCAAACAAATACCCACTATTATACCCAATACCCAAAATTAAACTCATTTCTCACTTAATAAAGCCCTTAGGCAGTTACAACATATGTGCATCAAATTAAATCCTTAAACCCACTAAAGTCTTATCATTCTGTTATAACCAACCTCAAGTACTCTTACAAATCCATTTTACTATAAATTGGCTAATCAATGTACCCTAAACCCACTTTTGGCTGTTCCCCCTCCTAGGGAGGAGGAGAAGCCCTTAGAACATGTACCTAAAACCACTACTCATCCATGGTTTAGTTTAAGGATATTTCAACATTACTAGTCTCTATAAAAGGAAGGTCTTAGGTTGATTATAACACTCCTTCATTTCATACAAGTAAACAAAGCACAAAACTCTCTCTAAACACCTCCAAACCCACAGCTCAAAGTTATATACTTAGGGTTTTCATAGTTTTGATATTTCAAAGATTACAAGTATACTAGTACTCTTAGGTATTATATCTAAGGTATTTGGAAGTGATTTGAAAGCTTAGGTAATAATCTAGCAAGGGTTTAATCAAGGAGAAAGTTAGGGTTTTCAAACTAGGGTTTCAGATTTGGGTTTGATTTCTAGGGCTTAATCTTGTATTCTTCATTTTCCTACACTCATATAAGGTCTACTTAAACCCTAATCTCTCTTATTATTCATTTACATGTTTTACATACTTGTTATTATGTTAATCACCACCTAGGGTTTGTTTTTATGGTTTATAAAATAAAGTAAGCATGTATATGATTCGAACATAATTATTCTTGTCATGAAATGGTGTTAAAACTATACTAGAACACAAGGAAAACATTTTATATGATTGTTGGTTAATTTATAAGTTTAGTTTATAAATTAATTTGTTGAAAGTTTAATTACAAAAGTTATATACAAATTATCATGAGGACTTGGTACTTGGACAAGAGCTATGGACTTGATTATGTGGACCCTAAATATGTAAGACATATGATATAGAGTAAATTAGAGAACTTGTACAAATTAAACAAGTATTGATTTATAAAAACTAGTTTATACACTTTATATATAAATACCAACTATTTTAATGATTCTGTTAGAATTTGGATTTTATATAATTATAAAACCTACTGTAATAAATAGTACTTATTATGAGGATTGTAAGCATATAAAGAACTTGAAAAACCGAGCTATAACGAAGAAGTTATGACATTTACAAGGTTACGATAATTAAATATATAAAAGTATTTTTATAAAAGTTATTTTATAAAAATAGCTACTGTTTCAGATCTGAGAAAAATTTAAAAATATTTTATAATGGTAGTACATGTCATGAGGATTCCAAGCATATAAGAAACTCGAAAACCGGAATTAAAACGAATGAGTTATGAGTTTCAAAAGATTTAAAGTTATAAAAGTAATTTTATAAACATTTTGAAGTTATTGATTTGACACAGATTTTTATAAAATCAGTGGGTATTTTATTTAAATAGTGTATCTCGACACGATTCGATACATATAAAGAACAAGCGAAACAGAGTTAAAATGAGTAAGTTAAGAGTTTTTAAAAGATTACGGATAAATAAAAATTATAAAACAAATTAATTTTTATAAATAATTTTCTGTAATTTTTATAAAAATGTACAATCTGATAAGAATATAAAAAGTGGTTTACGAGTGGTTTCGGGTCCATTTGGGCTATAAAAACCTTAAGAAATATTGACATATCATTTATATAATATTTATACACGTTTTTAACTTTATAAATATTATTTTATAAAACAATTAAACTATTTATATAATATCATTATATAATTAATAAAAAAATATTAAATCAAATATTATTAACAAATAATTAATCGGCGGACAACAATAATATTTTATTTTACGGATACATATACGTAGACATTTATTTAACAAATACGATTTAAATATTGTTTTGACCTTTTAAATTAAAAAAACACTAGTAGGTGGTGATGTAACGATATAACTTGTGATGTTGTATATATATTAAATACATTATACTCATACGGCCTATAATTAATTAGGTTGCATTCTGATTTCGCGAGACATTTCCTTTACTTGATTTATATAATCAACACATTCATTTAAGGTGAGTTCATAGCCCTATGTTTATACGATTCCAATGATTACAATTCTCGAGGTGAGAAACATGCTTTGTTTTACATTTGGACGCAAGTACACTTTAACAAATTACGAGTTTGCCTAAGTAGCTATAACCTACTATGCCCATGACTCATGAACTGTTAATTACTGGATTGTACGCGTGAATGTTGTGAATAGATCTATTTAGGATTGACATCCCCATTCGGGTGAGTAGCGCTCACTAGTTTCGGAGGTACCGAAATGACGAATGTATACCATGTCGGAACAATTTGGATGTTGCGGGTTGAACATCTACACGGGCACATTATTTGCATTAATTTACATACATATATGTTGTAGCTTCAGTGTCATGAGCTTAGTGCATTTCGTAATTACATTTGAGATATTGTATGTGTTACATGTCTTACACTTGGAAATCTTACGGTCCTACTTTATACATTACTTAAACCTATGAATTCACCAACTTTATGTTGACGTTTTAAAGCATGTTTTTCTCAGGTCAATAAGGCAAGAACAAGGATACATTAGTGGTCATCATTTTTGAGTCACATTATCATAAAGATTTAACTGCATTACATTTTGGAGATTTGTTATTTATTAAAATCTTACACTTTTCAAGGTTGAACAAATTAAGCTAATGGGCTTTGTAAAAACAATTTTAGTTTAATCCAATGTATCATTTTCAAACGACTCATATAGAGGTCGTTCTCATATCTTGTGTTGTTGATCTATGATGTAGCACTCTCAACCCCTTATTCCGTTACGACCCTATTTCGGGGTGCTACATATTGGTATATAGAGCCAAGGTTATAGAGAACCAGGTCAAAAGTTTTTACTTGGACTATAACCGATTTCACAAACATTGCATCATACAAATATTTTTTAAACGGGAACAATACGATACACTATTGAGTTGCATTACTGTTTAGACTAGATGCTTTACATGATCTATATACGTGTTTATATTATATTACTATAACTAATACTAGTCTTATATAATATACTTATATAAGTTTATTTTATTGTTTCAGCAGTCATGTCGTCATCCACAGTTACCTAGCAATGTCCGTTTAATATCTGAGTTCGAGCCATGAGATTTCCAGTGGGGTTTCTGACGATGACTAGAGCGCAATGATGTCGCACCACATCCCCGGGACATGCACCACCATCTCTAGACTATGTTCCTGGTCCTGAGCGCCCACCTTTACCGGACCCTATGTGCATGGCCCTGAGGAGTCCAGAGTAAGGCACCTACTTTCCTTTCTCCAAACTTTGTACTTGAGCCTGAGCCCAGAGTACTTAGCGACCAACTAACGCTGAGGCAACCTATAGGATCACCTTTACCAAAATGATCTTCACTTAAAGCCAATCACTATTAACATGTGTGACTCAGATTCGGAGGAGGATCCAGAGGAGGACCCTGAGGGAGCGATCTCTCATGTCGACATCCTGCCGATGGAGGAGACGATGATGATGATGGTCATAAGTAATGATGATGAATGAGTCATTCGATTGACGAAGAAGATGATGATGATGATGAAGACGAGGAAGTTAAGGAGCATGAGGATTATAAGATATGACAAGGAGGAGAGGAGCTATCCAGCGTCTGGCTGACTCTTTTACTGTACCTGTTAATGCCTGTTCCCTCATTTTTTTTATTATTTAATTACTAAGGATACAGAGTCATTTAAAGATCGATGAGTCTTGCCACATACACCTGTACCATCACCTATAGGTCGCGACAGCTAGGATGTCCATTCAACCTCAGACATCGATGACAGCTACTGCTAGAGGCACTCATCGCTGAGTATGCTTTTTTTTTTTTTTTTTTTTTTTTTTTTTATTTTTTTTTTTTTTTTTTTTTTTTTTTTTTTTATATTTTTTTTTTTTTTTTTAATTTTTTTTTTTTTTTTTTTTTTTTTTTTTTTTTTTTTTTTTTTTTTTTTTTTTTTTTTTTTTTTTTTTTTTTTTTTTTTTTTTTTTTTTTTTTTTTTTTTTTTTTTTTTTTTTTTTTTTTTTTTTTTTTTTTTTTTTTTTTTTTTTTTTTTTTTTTTTTTTTTTTTTTTTTTTTTTTTTTTTTTTTTTTTTTTTTTTTTTTTTTTTTTTTTTTTTTTTTTTTTTTTTTTTTTTTTTATTAATTTTTTTTTTTTTTTTTTTTTTTTTTTTTTTTTTTTTTTTTTTTTTTTTTTTTTTTTTTTTTTTTTTTTTTTTTTTTTTTTTGTTTTATATTTTTATTTTTTTTTTTTTTTTTTTTTTTTTTTTTTTTTTTTTTTTTTTTTTTTTTTTTTTTTTTTTTTTTTTTTTTTTTTTTTTTTTATTTTTATTTTTTTTTTTTTTTTTTTTTTTTTTTTTTTTTTTTTTTTTTTTTTTTTTTTTTTTATTTGCACCTGACTCTACCATCGACCACACACAATCTCCACTTAGTCCGCTAATCCAACTCCACTTCCCCAGATTTCCTCACCACCCTTACCACTACCATCACCACCTACTACTAGCCCTACATATGCTGAGGCACCATTAGGCTACAAAGCAGCCAGGATTCGGTTGAGAGCTGCATCACTACCTACCCATCATCTATCAAAGATACCATCACCACCCCTGTTACTACTATCTACCTGTCCACACAAGATGAAACTCTCCAGGTGGACATGACGCTTTGGAAGAGAGCGCGCTTTTCAACTGCTTCCCGCGCTTCAGGATTTGAGGTTGGGGAGGGTTCAGCTGCTGCTGCTAAAGACATTGGTAATTGGATATTACTAATACTGTGGAGTCCCATCCCTGGAAGTCCTTAAGTCTAGAGAGGTTGGCTATGAGATGAGGAAATTTTTAGGATGACATGTTGGATATGGAGGAGAGGGCACCGACCACAACTTTAGAGGCTTGAGCCAAAGAGTGACATATCTTTCCACTACTCTTAAACTACTCGGATACACATGAGATACATGTTCAAATTGGAGGACGCCCAGGTGATCGAGCCTCTCAAAAGCCCGAGTTAACACATTTGTTAGGACATGCGATATCATCTTCACACAGTTGTGCTAGTTGAGAGCGAGACTAAGTGCACCAGGCAGGCATGAGGACAGGCCATGAACTGCAACCGGGCTGTACATGCTGAGCTACAAGCATATCAAGCTCATGTTCAGACACATAAGACTCATATTCAGACACGGGATGCTCGTATTATAACGACTAAGACTCTAGATGCGACATGGTGCCTCAGACTTTGTCACTAGTAGACCAGTTGACTACAGCTCTGATGTATTCAACACTAGAGGCTAGAGAGCCAGCACGCTCTGACGGACCGCAGAGGATGCTACAGAGCGTTAGTATGTATCATTTGTTAGCTATCCTCATAGCCTGCCTAAGATTTATGGACCTTCCTAGCTAGTAGGCTGCAGGGATTTTGTTCATCTTTTAGCTATCTTGTATGGCATGTTAAGTATTATGGGTAACTCCCAGCTAGCATTTCCTTAGGACTATATTTCTATTTTGTATCTTATTGTACTGGTCATTGTAACCAAGCTATCATGTATGATTATCGACATTGTTATATATGGATGTTGATTTATTTATGTCATTGTTAATTTCACTTCAGTTGTATATCTCACTGTGTGTTATGATCTCATTTTATTTACTTTGCATATGTCATGTCGCGTTTATGATTGTATGAAATCTAACGTGTATTATATTTTCTTGTGATTTTGAAGAAAATTCTGCCAAAGAAAATAACCACCACAGCAAACACCACCCCTGCACCTATGACCGATGCTCAACTTAAGGCACTAATTGCCCAATAAGTTGCTGATACATTGGCAGAAAATGAAGCAAACAAAACCAGTAGAAATGGTGATGACAGTCATGATTCTGGAACTCGTAGCAGAAGGACAGAGCGAGCTGCTCGTGAGTGCACTTACAGTGACTTCCTCCAATGCCAACCCCTAAATTTTAAGGGTACTGAAGGAGTTGCTGGTTTAACTCAGTGGCTTTAGAAAATATAATTTGTATTCTACATAAGCAATTACACTGCTACAAATCAAATCAAGTATGCTACTTGTACTCTTCATGGAAATGCTTTAACGTGGTAGAACTCCCACATTAAGAATGATAATCATAAGGTTGCATATGGGATGACATGGAAAACATTAAAAAAGATGATGACCAGTAAGTACTGCATAAGATGCGAGATTAAGAAGCTAGAGATTGAACTCTGGAATCTGAAAGTCAAAGGTACTGATGTGTTGAGCTATAACCAACATTTTCAAGAGTTGGCACTAATGTTCTTGAGAATGTTTCTCGAAGAATCGGATGAGGTTGAGAAGTATGTCGGTGGACTTCCTGACATGATTCAGGGAAGTGTGATGGCTTCTAAGCCCAAGACAATGCAAGATGCAATTGAGTTTGCAACCGAACTGATGGATCAAAAGATCCACACTCTTGCTGAACGTCAAGCTGAAAACAAAAGAAGGTTTGATGACATTTCAAGGAACAACCAAAACCAACAGCAGCCATTTAAAAATTTAAAAGGCAAAGCCAATGTGGGCATGGGCTATCTGCAGGGCCTGGGGGGGGAGCAAGAAACAGTACGGAGTGATCTTAACCTCATGCCCTAGGAATGCAACTGGTACTACCATCATGATGGACAATGTGCTCCTAAGTGCATAACCAAGTGATAAGAGGACTGGCCATCAGGCCTGGGACAAATAAGCTAGCCTACTGCTAAACCAATCCCAAACCATGAGAGCCCAAAGGCCAATCAAAGAAGTTCTCACTTGCTTTGAGTATGAGCTATAGGGCCATTTCAAGAGTAATTTCCCGTAGTTAAAGAACAAGAATCAGGGAAATCAAGTTGGGAATGGTAATGATGTGGCAAGGGCTTATATGTGGGCACGTAGGGACAACCTGAACTCCAATTGTTTGTCCTGGGTACGTTCCTACTAAAACAACTGTTATGCTTTGATTTTATTTGATACTGGTGCCGATAGGAGTTTCGTGTCTACTGTATTTAGTTCTTTGATTGATATCATCCTAACTATACTAGACCATGGTTATGATGTCAAGTTAGCTGACGGTAGAATAATTTGGGTTCATACACTTATACGGGGTTGCACTTTGAATTTTCTGAATCACCCATTCAACATCGACTTAATGCCTGTAAAGATGGGTAGTTTTGACATCATAATTGGCATGGACTGGTTATCAAAATATCATGCTGTAATCGTCTGTAACTAGAAGATCGTTCGTATCCCCTTTGGAAATGAAATCTTAATTGTTTGTGGTGACAGAAGCAACAACGAGCACGGGTCTCGATTAAACATCATCTCGTGCACCAAAACGCAAAAGTATTTGCTGAAAGGATGTCATGTCTTTTTTGTCGCACGTTACCGCAAAGAAGGCTGAAGATAAGTCGGAAGAGAAGCGACTTGAAGATGTACATATTATCGAGATTCCCTAAAGTATTTCCCCGTGGACCAAGTCCTCGGAAATACTATTAGGAAATCCGAATAATAGGTACATCTTCAAGTCGCTTCTCCTCCGACTTGTCTTCAGCCTTCTTTGCGGTAACATGTGCCAAAAAGACATGACATCCTTTCAGCAAATACTTTTGCGTTTTGGTGCACGAGATGATGTTTAATCGAGACCCGTGCTCGTTGTTGCTTCCGTCACCACGAACAATTAAGATTTTATTTCCAAAGGGGATACAAACGATCTTCTCGTCACAGACGATTACAGCATGATATTTTGATAACCAGTCCATGCCAATTATGACGTCAAAACTACCCATCTCTACGGGCATTAAGTCGATGTTGAATGGATGATTCAGAAAATTCAAAGTGCAACCCCGTATAAGTGTATTAACCCAAATTATTCTACCGTCAGCTAACTCGACGTCATAACCATGGTCTAGTGTAGTTGGGATGATATCAATCAAAGAACTAAATGCAGTAGACACGAAACTCCTATCGGCACCAGTATCAAATAAAATCAAAGCATAACGGTTGTTTAGGAGGAACGTACCCGTGACAACATTGGAGTTTGGGTTTGTCCCTGCAGTGCCCACAGCATAAGCCCTTGCCACAACATTACCATTCCTAGCTTGATTTCCCTGATTCTTGTTCTTTAACTTTGGGCAATTACTCTTGAAATGGCCTTGAGCTCCACACTCAAAGCAAGTGAGAACTCTTTGATTTGCCCCTAGGGCTCTCTGGTTGTTGGCAGCAGCAGGCTGGCTTCTACAGTCTCAGGCCAGATGGCCAGTCCTCTTGCAGTTGGTGCACTTGGGAGCACACTACCCATCATGATGGTAGTTGCATTTAGAGCATAGAGGTTTAGATCCTTCATACGGTTTCTTTTCCCTAGGCCCTACAGTATAGTCCCGTGACACATTATGCCTTTTGAAAGGCTTCTGCTGGTTTTGGTTGTTCCTTGAAGTATCCTCAAATTTTCTTTTGTTTTCCGCTTGACGTTCAGCAAGAGTGTGGGATCTTTTGATCCATCCAGTTCGTTTTGCAAACCAATTGGCATCATGCATGTCTTGGGCTTAAAATGCATCACACTTCCCTGAATCCCATGTCGGAAGCCCACCGATAATTTAATAAAACTTTCTCAACCCACCGATCTTCGGAAACATTCTCGAACACATTAGTGCCAACTCTTGGAAACGTTGTTGATAGCCTCATACACATCATACCCTTGACTTTTAGGTTCTACAGTTCAATCTCAAGCTTCTTTAATTTGCCTTTAGGTAGTACTTACAGTCATCATCTTATTTAATGGCTTTCCCATGTCATCCCATATGCAACCTCATGATTAACAGTCTTAACGTGGGAGTTCCACCACGTTAAAGCATTTTCCTCTGAAAGTACGTGTAGCCAAACTTGACTTGATTTGTACAGTGTAATTTGCGTATGTAGAATACAAATTATATTTTCTAACGCCACTGAGTTAAACCAGCAACTCCTGTCCAGTACCCTTAAAATTTAGGGGGTTGGCATTGGAGGAAGTCACTTAAAGTCACTCACGAAGCTCGCTCTGTCCTTCTGCTACCAGTTCTCGAATCATGGTTGTCATCACCATTTCTACTAGTTTTGTTTGCTTTAATTTATGCCAATGCGTCAGCAACTCCTTGGGCAATTAGTGCCTTAAGTTGAGCATCAGTCATAGGTGCGGGGGTGGTGGATGCTATGGTGGTTCTTTTCTTTGATGACATTTTCTTCAAAATCACAAGAAAATATAATACACGTTAGATTTCATACAATCATAAACACGACATGACATATGCACAATAAATAAAATGAGATCACAACACATAGCAAGATATACAACTGAAGTGAAATCAATAATGACACAAATAAATCAACATCCATATATAACAATGTCGATAATCATACATGATAGTTTGGTTACAATAACCAATACAATGAGATACAAAATGGAAATATTGTCCTAAGACAATGCTGGCTGGGAGTTACCCATAATACTTAGCATGTCATACAAGATAGCTAAAAGATGAACAAAATCTTTGCAGCCTACTAGCTGGGAGTTACCCATAAAACTTAGCAGGCTATGCATGATAGCTAACAAATGATACAATACTAACAGCTACTGCCAGCAACCTATGGGTTGTCAGTGCGTACTGGCTCCCTAGCCTCTAGTGTCTGAATACGTCCAAGAGCTATAGTCAACTGTGTCTGCAGTGACGAAGTCTAAGCCACCAATGTCAAAACTAAAGTCTCCAATGATCCAATCCGAGCATCCGGTGTTTGAATATGAGTCTCATGTGTCTGAACCTGAGCTCTATATACTTGGAGCTCAGCATGTACTGCTCTGTTGCAGTCCATGTCTTGTCCTCATGCCTGCTTGGAGCACCTAGCCTCGCTCTCTACGAGTACAGCTATACGAAGATGATATCGTTTGTCTCTAAACAATGTGTTGACTCGGCCTCTCTGAAGAGATCTGTCATCCTGGACATCCTCCAATCGAACATATATCTCATGAGTATCCCGAGTAAGAGTAGTGGAAAGATCTATCACTCTCTGGCTCAAGCCCTCAACAGTGGTTGGTGCCTTCTCCTCCATATCCCTAACCATGTTATCCCAAACATCCTCAATCCCATAGCCAACCTCTCTAGATATAGGGCGTCCAGGGGTGGCATCCATAGTACCAACATCCAATCCAGGTTGTCTAGCAGCAGCAACTGCTGAACTCTCCCTGGCCTTAAATTTAAAAGCAATAGTAGTGAAGCGAGATTTCTTCTAAAGAGACATGTCCGCCTCGGGAGTATCATCTCTGTGTGAAGTAGATGGTAGTAACAGGGGTGGTGATGGTATCTTTAATAGATGGTGGGTAGATGATGATACAACTCTCAACCGAATCCTGGCTGCTTTGTAGCCTAATGGTGCCTCAGCATATGTAGGGCTAGTAGTAGGTAGTGATGGTAGTGGTAAGGGTGGTGAAGGAATATGGGAAAGTGGAGATGATAGTGGACTAAGTGGAGATTGTGGTGGTGATGGTAGAGTAGGTGCATAAGCATACTCAGCGATGAGTGCCTCAGCAGTAGCTGACATCGATGTCTGAGGTTGAATGGACATCCTAGCTGTGCGACCTCTAGGTGATGGTACAGGTGTATGTGCAGACTCATCGATCTTAAATGACTCTGTATCCTTAGCTGAAGGAACAGGCATTAACAGGTACAGTAAAAGAGTCAGCCAGAGCTGGATGCTCCTCCTCCTCCTTGTCATCATCCTTATAATCCTCATGCTCCTCCTCCTCGTCTTCATCATCATCATCATCATCATCGTCATCGAATGACTCATCATCATCATTATATGACTCATCATCATCATCGTCTCCTCCATCGGCAGGATAGTCGACATGATCCTCCTCAGGGTCCTCCTCTGGATCCTCCTCCGAATCAGAGTCACCAACATAGTATAGTGATAGGGCTATAAGTGAAGAATCATTTGGTAAAGGCTGATCCTCCATAGGTGCCTCAGCGTTAGATGGTGCTAAGTACTCTGGGTACTCAGGCTCAAGTACAAAGTTTGGAGAAAGTGGTGCCTACTCTGGCTCCTCAGGGCCATGCACATAGGTCGGTAAAGGTGGGTGCTCAGGACCAGGCACGTAGTCTAGAGATGGTGGTGCCTGTCCCGGGGACTGTAGTGCGGCATCAGGTGCCTCTAGCTCATCGTCAGAAACCTACTGGAATCTCCATGGCTCGAAATCAGTATTAACGGATGTGTAGATAACTGTGGATGATGACATGACTGCTGAAACAATAAAATAAACTTATATAAGTATAATATATAAGACATGTATAGTAATATACATAATATCATATAAACACGTATATAGATCATGAAAGCATCTAGTATAACCAACTCCAGTTTTAGGTTAACTCAAGTATGTAACCGTTCAAAATGGAAATAATACAAGTTTATCATAAAATATTAACCTGAAAAACAAGAGTTGTCACACCATCACCCCCTCCCCTTCCCGATACACTTTTTCTGTAACACCCCCAAATAGGGTCGCAGTGGAATATGGGTCTGAGAGTGCTACATCATAGATCAATAGCACAAGATATAAGAACGACCTCAATATGAGTCATTTAAAAATGATACATTGGATTTAATAAACTTGTTTGTTACAAAAGCCCAAAGCTTAACTTATTCATCTTTGAAAATATAAAAGATTTTAATAAATAACAAATCTCTAATATGTAATGCATTTAAATCTTTATAATAATGTGACTCTAAAATGATGACCACTAATGTATCCTTGTTCTTGCCTTATTGACCTGAGAAAAACATGCTTTAAAACGTCAACATAAAGTTAGTGAATTTACAGGTTTAAGTAATGTATAAAGTAGGACCGCAAGATTTCCAAGTGTAAGACATGTAACACATACAATATCTCAAAAGTAATTACGAAATGCACTAAGCTCATGACACTGAAGCTACAACATATATGTATGAAAATTAATGCAAATAATGTGCCCGTGTAGATGTCCAACCCGTAACATCTAAATTGTTCCGACATGGTATACATTCGTCCTTTCGGTACCTGGTTCGTCTTAAAGTATACGTATATAAAATACTACTAGGCAAATCAATGATAAAAAGATTCCGGAAGAGATATTCCCGGGTCGTATGTCCC
>BQNB010109912.1:0-22656 GCA_026074375.1 Tanacetum coccineum
CCGCTTCTAAATGCTAGCTACCAAACATGACCTTAGTAGCTCATCCATTTATTATTGTTTTTTTGGCAATTTTATATCTTCTCTTATTTTATTGAAAATTTAATATTTATCTAAACACATATCAAAAACATTGTACATTATGCATTGAATATTGTATTTTAGGTATATGTGAAATTAATCACAAAAGTATGTGATGTATAAAATTACTCTTAAGGGAGATGTGTGGCCGAGTTTTTTTGCATCTCTTTCACAAGTTTTGTCGTCATGCTTGGTTCAAGTCAAAAATTTCGATCATTTGTGTTCAAGTTGAACACTTTCAAGTTTCACTTATTTCATCGATTGCTGCAATATTTTGTGAGCATGTTACTTTCAAGTTTCATTTATTTCATTTTGTAAAAAGTATACAACAAGCATTCGTTACCAGTGAGCCAAATTTTGTTATATACAGTAATTTGTATTTGTATTTTCAAGTACTTAACACAAATGAATATTATAAAAGATAGGTTGTAAGTTGAACACTAAACAATAATCTGTTAAATGATAGAGCAACTATAATACAAAAGCTTGTCATAGCTTTTTACTATTCTATCAAGTTTTGTTTATGTGTATGGTTTAAAACAAGCTGGATTACCCGCGTGGTTGCTGCGAGTCGTTATTTTTTTTTTCGTTGTTGCAAGGCATTATTAATTTTTTATTTTGTGCAGGTTAATTTTTTCGGCCTCATGTTTAATAGTTTGTTTTTTTTCTTATATGGGCTTATGTGTGGGGCTCATGTTTAAAGGTTGCTTTTTTTGGCTATACGGGTTTTTTTTAATATAATTTTATGGAAACGTGGGCTTTAAATGAGAAGCGCGCGTTACTGCAGGGCGTTTTTTATTGTATTTTGTGCCGGTTTATTTTTTCGGTCTCATGTTTAATAGTGCGGTTTTTGTGTTAAAATTTTATTTTTATTTTTTTCTATTTTTTATTTGTGCGGGTTTATTTTTTCGGTCTCATGTTTGATAGTTTGTTTTTTTTATATGGCCTTATGTGTTGGGCCTCATGTCGCGGGTATTTTTTTTATCTGAATTGCGGGTTATTTTTGTGTTAAAATTTTATTTTTATTTTTTTCTATTTTTTATTTGTGCGGGTTTATTTTTTCGGTCTCATGTTTAATAGTTTGTTTTTTTTATATGGGCTTATGTGTTGGGCCTCATGTCGCGGGTATTTTTTTATCTGAATAAGTCAACACTTTTGTAAAAAAAAATCTATTTTGCGCCGAGCGGTTTTTTTTTACATTGCCCACAAAAAAAAAACCGAAATGGGCCGACCCAAGTTGAGAGCCCAACAAAAACAGTACACAGCCCACTGTCAAAACGACAGTGTATCAGCTGGGTAATGATAGTAATATAAATGTCACACCCCGCCAAGGCGGAAACGCGAGGCATAACGAGAATGGATATCATCACAACACAATGGCGTCTATATAAAAAATACTAAAATGCATACAATAAAGTAAAGTATAGACACAAAGTGTCATAACAATACCTATAACTAACCAAAACATAAAAGGCGTCATTATTGATGATAAAAAAGTTCTCGTCAATAAGAGACGTGCAACATATATTCATACCATGCTAAACATTCACATATAAACTTCAAGATCATCTTAAGGTCTCTTTCTAGCCACTTCTTACTATCTTAAAAATCCTCATGACTTTACACCTGAAAATGATGCTTAAAATGTCAACATAATGGTTGGTGAGAGTCATAGGTTTAAGACACACAAATCAGTAGGTATTATTTCAACCCTTCAGTTGGTTTTGATTGAGTAGTAAAGACCACTCCCAACCGAACTAATCACAAACTACTCCAATTGATCACTAAGCCATGTAGCATACCACATAACATACAACACATAATCACAGCAACTAAAACATTTTAACACATAGCATTATTTTCACCCCAAGAAAACATAAGAAAAAGGGGCTATGAAACTCATCTTTGCTTAGCTCTCAAGACTTCCAACAAGGCTTCACAAATAACTAGCACAAATCTAAGCAACAAAATACCTCGTGTTACACGCTACTAAGCCGAAAGCTTAATGTACATGTAACATTCATATGATGGATGTCTAAGATGTTTTATTAACCCTATGGGTCACCTTGACACCATACCCAACCTTAACCACTTCATTAACAAGTTTCACTAGTTAATCACAATTCGTACCAAACTGCATAATTTTGACGTGACTTATCGCATTCAAAACCCTGACTTAATGACATCCATAATTCAAACCAAAAATCACCTATGTTCATTAATGAGTATATTAACTACCTTGTGACTCCCAAAAGCCAATTACATACACAAGTACTCCTAAAAAAATCAAACTTCAAAACAGTCTCAATTCGAGTCTGATTGCGTACTAAAAAGTTTATTCTTAAAAATCATACTTAGACTTCAAATTAATTAATTTCCTTTGGGGGATCTTTAATAGAGACATAAGACAACGAATCTTGTTTGAATTATTTAAATACCTTCCACTTACTTTTAATTCATGAAACCTATGGGGTTTGAAAGTAGACTCTCTGTAGATAATTTTAGGCTTTTGAAAATCATTAAAAGCTTTCCGTATGATCAAGTTATGACCCTCGCAAGTTGACCCTTCAAAACTGCCAACAATTTAACTCCGAATTTACTAATCCTAAAACCCTAATTGCACATGATTAACTTCATTAATGATATAAAAAACGATTTTAAAAGATTAAAAACCTAAATTTACAGATTTTACATGAACCCTAATCCATCATATTAATTATTACATGTGTTATTTATTTTAATGTAACAAGAATTAATAAATTACAACTAGAATTGAAAGATTATAATTAAAATTGAACATAAATTAGAAAATTTACCTTGAACAAGAACCCTAAAAAATTTTCTTTTTTTTCCTCCTTGAAACCGGTCGAACAAAATAATGGGGTGGGATTTGGGTTTTGGTTTTTGTATTTATAGCCTACAATATTAATTATAGATAAAGCCCAACTAGAATTTGTTTCCAAATACAATTCCTTTTCTTTTTTTTTCTTTTTTTCTTTTTTTTCTAAAATTCGTTTTTACTATTCATGGGTAAAAAAAATATTTTTTTTTCTTTTCTTTTATTTTACTTTATTAATTAATTAGTTATCTTTATACCTTAAGTTTTATAAAAACCTAAGCTAATTTGTTAAACCATTTTGCTTGAAAACTACTTTCTAAAAATAACTTTTCATTTCCAAATTCACATTCTAAAAATAGAAAGTCTTCCAAAAACTCTCATATTTTAACAAACTTATTTCTTTCACAAATGACACACTTCTTAATTTAATCCATTACCTAAATATCCACATATTAACCAAAACAATTCTCTCAAAATACCCAATCAATTCCATCATCAATATAAGTGACTAAAATGAAATTTCTCCATCAAATTTCCCTTAACTTAACCTCTAAAACCTAAACTTATCATTAATTACTAACACAAAACTACGTATACGTATAAATACTTACACATTTAACACAAAACGCTAAAACCTCAATAATCATTTCCTTGTCACTTAAAAGTGAACGAAAGGAACTTCACAAAATTCAACACAAATCTAATCCCATTGAGACGATCACGCTCAATGGATTGATTATCCAATCTCACATATCCCACACAAATACATATAATCTCACATAAACACATAAAATCACATAAACCATACATTGCAATAGATACATTTAGGTCAACACTACGGTTTGACCAACCTGCTCAAGTCATGGTTGTCACACATTGTCAAAAGACAGAATTGTACTCTTGTTGAGGCTGTTAGGACAATGCTGATATTTTCCAAGGCCCCGATGTTTCTATGGACAGAAGTTGTAGCTACTGCGTGTTACACCCAAAACCGATCCCTTATTCACACTCGTCATTGCAAAACCCCATATGAGCTGGTGCATGACAAGAAGCCTAATCTTACCTTTTTAGAGTCTTTGGTGCTCTTTGTTACCCTACAAATGACAGCGAAGATCTTGGAAAATTACAACCAACAACTTATATTGGAATATTCGTTGGTTATGCACCTAGCAGGAAAAGGTATAGAATCTACAACAAAAGAACCCGACGTATTATGAAAACTATTTACGTGTAATTCGATGAGCTGAGTGAGCAAATGGCTCCTGTGCAACTCAGTACAGGACCCGCTCCTACTTTTCTGACGCCTGGACAAATAAGTTGGCTCGTACTAAATTCGGTTCATGCAGCACCTTATGTACCCCCCACAAATAAAGAACTGGAGATTTTATTCCAACCAATGTTCGATGAATACATGGAACCTCCTCGTGTTAAAAGACCGGTCTCTCCTGCTCTAGCAGTTTCAGTACCAGTCAATTCAGCCGATACACCTTCATCTACTACCATTGATCAAGATGCACCTTCTCCAAGTCATTCACCGTCATCTTCGTCATTACAATCTCCAAGTTTACATAAAGACGTTCTAGCTGACTCTACTCTCATAGAAGACAATCCCTTTGCTCCTGTTGACAATCATCCCTTCATAAACGTATTTGCTCCAGAACCTAGTTTTGAAGCATCATCATCCGAGGATCTTAGTTCAGCAGAATCTCCTTATGTCTCTCAAACACTTCATCATCTCGGGAAATAGAGCAAGGATCATCCGCTGGATAATATTATTGGCAATCCTTCTCGGCCGGTATCCACCATAAAACAACTGGCAACCGATGCCTTCTGGTGCTTGTATAACTCTGTACTGTCAAAAGTCGAACCAAAGAACTTCAAATCTGCAATTACTGAAGATTGCTGGTTTCAAGCCATGCAAGATAAGATTCACGAATTTGATCGACTTCAAGTATGGGAATTAGTACCTAAACCAGACTGTGTCATGATTGTTGCTCTCAAATGGATTTACAAAGTTAAACTTGATGAGTACGGTGATGTTCTGAAGAACAAGGCTAGGTTAGTGGCCAAGGGATATCGACAAGAGGAGGGCATTGATTTCGAGGAATCATTTGCACCGGTTGCACGTATCGAGGCTATTCGTATCTTCATCGCTAATGCCGCCAGTAAAAACATGACCATCTATCAAATGGATGTAAAGACAGCATTTCTGAATGGCGAATTGAAGGAAGAAGTCTATGTTAGTCAACCAGAGGGTTTCGTTGATCCTGACCATCCGACACATGTTTATCGTCTGAAGAAAGCTTTGTACGGTTTAAAGCAAGCCCCTCGGGCATGGTATGATACCTTGTCACGATTTCTTCTGGACAACAAATTTTCCAAGGGTGCAGTTGATCCGACACTATTCACTCGGAAAACAGGCAAACATATTCTTCTTGTTCAAATATATGTAGATGATATCATTTTTGCCTCGACCGACCCTAAAGCATGTGAAATATTTTCCTATGAGATGAGTTCTAAATTTCAAATGTCAATGATGGGGCAAATGTCTTTTTTCTTAGGCTTACAAGTTTCCTCCACAATCCCGGAGGGCATTTCATTAAATCAATCAAAATTGTTCTAGCAATTTAAAGAAATATGGGATGGATTCATGTAACCCTTTGATACATCCCCTGGTGGATCGCTCAAAACGGGATGATGACCCCTAGGGATTCCAGTTGACCAGACCTCGATTTCGTAGTATGGCTTCTCCCTAATGTATACTCACTAGACCCGGCCTTGTATTCGTTGTATGCATGTGTGCTAGGTATCAGGCTTCGCCTACCAAAAAGCACCTTGAAGCAATTAAACGGGTCTTTTGGTATCTCAGAGGAACCATTAATTGGGGTCTTTGGTATCCAAAAGACACTGCTATGGCACTAACGGCCTATGCAGATGCGGACCATGCAGGTTGTCAGGACACACAAAGAAGTACGTCAGAAAGTGCTTAGTTATTTGGAGATAAATTAGTCAGCTGGTCATCAAAGGAACAGAAGAGCACTGCGATCTCAACTACAGAGGAAAAATACATTGCCATGTCTGGATGGTGTACTCAGATACTTTGGATGAGATCATAGCTCACAGACTACGGCTTTGCCTTCAATAAAATTCCCTTGTATTGTGACAATCACAGTGCCATTGCTCTATGCTGCAATAATGTCCAGCACTCCCGGTCCAAGCATATTGACATATGACACCATTTCATAAGAGAGCAGGTTGAGAAAGGCGTGGTTGAATTGTACTTCGTGTCGATGGATTATTAGCTCGCGGACATATTCACAAAAGCATTACCAAAAGAGCGGTTCGAATTTCTACTCCCGCGACTTGGTATGAAGAGTATGTCTTCGAAAACTCTTAAACGTCTTCAGGAAGGAGAAGATGAGTAAAAGATGGTCTTCCTATATCCTATGTAAATATGTACATATTCAAAACCAAAAAGAAAATACAAAAATATAAAACCTATAAAAACCATTAAAAAATCAGAAAATAGAAAATACCAAAAATAGTTTTTCCAGACATGTCTTCGGTTTATCGATAACATTTACGGACCTAGAAATGTCATTCAATAATTACACGGGTCTTTAAATGAAGCTCGAACGGAAGTTCAAACTTTTCAAAACATGTCTTTATGGCTTGCAGTTATTTCAGACTGCAACCCGTTTTTCAAATTGAAGAAATCATGTCGCTAAAAAGACGGTTGTTCCTAAAAACGGGTGATTAAGTTCTCCCGGGCATGTATTCCTTTATATCCATGCAACCTCGATCTAATGTACGCTTCAGTGCATTATTTCCTGATGCAGAAGAGAAGTCTTCTGTCTATCCATATAATTTTCCGTCTATGATTCTTCAGAAAATTATTTGGTTTTCACATGGTGGTTTAATGTTGTTGGAAAATCAATCGGACTTGTGTTTTCATAAATTTGATACTCAATCAACGACTACAGCTCTTTTAATAGAAAACGGGTTATTGATTGAGGGGGAGAGTATTTTTCAAAACTTATGACATTTATCGGGCAGCTTAATACATTGAACAATTAATTGAGAAAAGATTTGTATCTAATAGGGTTACATTTTAAGGGGGAGTTAAACTTGTGTTAACTCAAAAAGGCCAAATTTGTCAGTTATATGCAAGTATAGGGTCTTATGTGCTATTTGCTATTTGTTTCCTAAACTCATAAAATATAAAGGACCATTTGTGCCATTTATGCATCTTAGATAATCCCTTAGTAATACTTATATCTTAAATGGAAATGAAATAAGAAAAGGAGGGACCAAAACTGCCAAATTCTGAAAGTTTAACCTAGGTATAAATGGCCCTCTGTGTTTTGACTTGGTCAAAACTCCAAAAAACCAGTCAAACGCATTTCATCTTTTTCTCTCAACCCAAAACGCAACTCATATTGCGATTTGCTTGATTCGTGGCCCTCTGTGTGATTTCTTGTTTAGGTAATGCTTGGTTAATGTTCTTAATCATCTATCATTGCTTTATCCATAATTTCATAGCCCTAATCACATTAAAACTTATATTTTAAAGGTTTTCATGCATAATCTTCATCTAAATCTAGGTTAGTGCTTGTAATTGAGTTTTGTTTGCTGGGTTAGCATTAGATTACATTCATGATGCTTCGTCGATGCCTGAATTGAATCCCCCATCTTTGATTTATGGTCCTTGTGATTTTCGCATTTAGGTTGACTTGTTTAGTCAAAATCGTGATCGTTTGATATGTGTGGTGACCTTTTATTGTTGTTAAAGTGGTTAGTGAGTTCTATAGAATGTAAATCATGATCGGGTTATGCCTTGGAATGCCTAGATAGTGAACTTAGAATCTGCATATTTGAATGTTCTTGATTGCGTTTTGGTAGAATATTCATGGTTGCATTTTGCTTTATGGTTCTAGGTTGCGTTTTGCTTTATGGTTCTAGGTTGCATTTTGCTTTATGGTTCTTGGTTGCGTTTTGTTATAATTTTCTTGGTTGCGTTTTGCTATGTGATTCAATGTTGCGGTTTGACTATTAACTGTTAAACAGGATAAAACGCAAGTCATTGCGTTTTGCTTTGAAGACCATTAAAATTTTAAGACCCTCATTTTAATTTTTTTTAAATGATTGCGTTTTGTATATTTTGAATAAAATATTCCTTGCGTTTTGTCGGATTGCGTTTTGCCTGTTGCGATTGGTCTCTTGCGTTTTGAATAGACTGCGTTTTGATTATTTTTAATAAAATATTCATTGCGTTTTGATGGAATGCGTTTTGCTTTGTTGATGTCCGCGACTTGTGTGTGATTGCGTTTTGCTGACCAACTGCGTTTTGTGTCTTGCGTTTTGCCTAGTGTGTCTTAACCTCTGCTTTTGTCTAGTATTGCTTAACAATTGCGATTTGGTAATTGTGGTTTGGTCATTGCGTTTGGTCTTCTCTTCCATGAGGTAACTTTCGTTGACTCAATAGTTGACCAAATCTATTGATCAATACTTTAATATGATCTTAGTGTCCTTTTCCAGGATTTAGTCCATAACTGATTAACTCCTAAGCACTTGCTCACATCTAACATCTCCGTTATGTATGTATGCCTTTCTGTGGATGTGATTGTGCAGATACAATGGCTGATGTTAATGTTAATGCTCCTGGTGAACAAGCACCTGCTATGGCACCACCCACTCGTACTGATGATCAGATCCTGCCTCGCAGCAGATGGGGGCCTGTAGGAAAAAGCAACTGCTATTTGGATGTAGAAAAGTCATAGAGCAATCCAATCTACAAGATTTCTGTGGATATTCTGAAGCACACCAACTTCTTCAGAGCCTTCACTGCTTCCTCAACAATTTCATCGATCTATATTCAGCAGTTTTGGGACACTGTTCGATATGTCAAAAACACCAAGAGTTACAGTTGTCAACTAGATGAGCAATGGCTCGATCTCACCAAATACACACTCAGAGACGCCCTTCATATCACACCAGTCGACAACAACAATCCATTTTCTTCCCCACCAACACCTGATGCTCTCATCAACTTTGTCAACGAACTGGGTTACCCAAAAGTGGTCAGAACTTTATCTGTTGTCATGACTAATGACATGTTTCAGCCGTGGAGGGCACTCACTACTATCATTAATTTATGTCTTACGGGAAAGACTTCAGCGTTTGAGAGACCAAGAGCTCCGGTGTTGCAGATTCTCTGGGACGTCGTCAATCTAGCCCATATTGATTATGCAGAGAGGATGTGGGAAGAATTCACCCAATCCATTCATTCTTTCGTCAAAGACAAAAAGAATCTATCATTGCATACTCAGGGAAAAAAGAAAGTCAATCCTCTTGTGATCCCAAGTGTTAGGTTCACCAAGCTAATCATCCATCACTTACAAAGCAAGCATAAATTCCACCCGAGACCAGACTCTACACTTCATTTGCCTTATGAAGAGTATGTTCTTGGATACCTCAAATTTAGCGCCAAGGGAACCAAACGGGAAGTCTTTGGGATGCCTATTCCAAATGAACTTATCACTGCCGACATTCGAGGCGGGCAATACTACAAAGAGTATCTGGAGAAAGTAGCTAAGCATCAAAGATACCTTGCCAATGAAGAAGGTAGTGATCCTGACTCTCCTGCACCTAAACCTGCTAAGGCTACCAAACCCAAAGAAACCAAGAAATCTAAGCCTCTAGCACCTAAAGCAGCACCAATCACAAAACCTACAGCCACCAAGGCCTCCAAGTCTCAACAACCCAAACCTGCACCTGCCATGCCTTAGGAAAAGAAACGAAAGCTGGTTACGGAGACATCTCCCTAGCCAAATGATCTAAAGCTGGTAAGGCGATAAAGAAGTGAAAGCCAAAGAGCTCCTTACAGCTGATTGATGAATTTGTTGATGAAGTTGTTCCAGATAAGGAACCGGTGTACGGTAATGAAGAGGCTGATACGCAAAGGGCAATTGAAGAAAGTTTAAAGGAGGTTCACGATGCGCATCGGGGTCCACTTCCTCCTGTGGTAATCAGGGAACCTGACTCTGGGAAATCTTAACCGCTTCCAGATGTTCAGGGAAAGGGTAAAGAGAAAGTCAGTGATGAACAAGTGGCCCTTGATCTACTCACCCTTTAGACACCAAAGAAGAAGAACCCAGCTGAACAATATATCTTCCAAAGGCGCAGTTCTACACCAACTGAACCTCCAGGTCATGATGAATCTTCTTCATTATATGCGGAACTTGGTCTGACTGACAGTGAGGCAGAATCTGATGAGGAAGTGCCAGGGATTGATGCTGTAGATCAAGACGAAGGCCAGGCTAGACCAAACCCTGGTATACAAGATGAAGACCAGGCTGGATAAAACCCTAGTGATGCTGCAATGTCTCAACCTCAATCCAGTCATGCTGTTCTTGCTGGACCAAACCGTGAACACATGGACTTTGAGGTCACTGATACTTTCAGTTCTTCGTGGAGAAGCCACATGAAGAAGAACCAGGGAAAACCAATGTTGAAGCAGAGGTTCAGTCAATGGTTTCGATCCCCATTCATCAAGATACCTCCTCGGTTCCCCTAAACTGACCATCGGTTATTGATCTCACGACCGATGCAATCCGACTCGCAACTTCAACCTCAAACAGCAACAACCTCAATAATACATCACAAGAACATCTCTTCACCACACTCCTCTAACCGCAACAAGCACCACAGATTACGTTCATAGTAAAGTCGCCAATAGGTGAGCTGGAACAACATATGGCGGATCTGATTCAAAACAACTTAGCCCAAGGAAAGGTTGGACAAACAAGGGACCCGGGATATACAACTTTCAGAGAATTCAATATTTCCCCAAAAGTGAGCAAGCCAGTTGATGAGATAGTCACTAGATGCCGTAGATTGGGCAATGCATGCTCCACTTCGAGTTCGCATTACGGGATCTCCCCATGTTGATATAAGGAAAGTTCTTTAACACGGGTATGTTTGAAGGTCGACTCTTACAAAGTCATACCTTTCACAATTATCTGTATGAAGCTCTGCAGAGTCATTGGAGTTAGATTAATTCAAATCAAGTCTAGATGATCTCAGGAGGACAGCTCGTTAAAATAACAAGAGAAGAGAAGAGATGTAACGTACAAGACTCTCCTGGGTCTCTACCTTCACAGCCATCACCTCCCCTCCTCCAGCAGGCGCTGTCTGGTGCTCTACTAGGGACTTCAAGAGCATCCAGGATCTTCTCAGTTGCCCGCCACCACCACCTCCTCCATTCTACTGGTACATTGGCGATCTTATCAGCAACACAATGGGCATTAAAGCTTCCAAGTTCCGTCCAAGACGGCAGCCTCGCAATAAATCACAATCTAAGGCTTTGGACTACTCTTGACACTAGATATAGTCAGCTGGTTTCTTTGGGACTCACGTGTTATCTCCTAAAGACTCTCTGAGATGCGCAGGATGATTCCATTCCCAAAGAGCTGGTACATTTGTTCTATATGATGAAGACTCTGAGTATGATCACCAATCAAAAGTTGCGGCTCAAGAAAAGACTGGTGGACAACCACTTACCAGAAGAGTAAAGACCAGCGATATCTGAACCTACCTGGACCATTCCTTCTTCAACATGTCAGATGTTGCGAACACACTGGGCCTCGCAGTGGCCAAAACCTTCATGAGCACACTTGCTAAGAATTCATTACTTGCCAAAGACTGGAGACATGAGACTTTCCTGAAATGGTTTCTGCCGACATTTTCAGTGAACAAGACACGCTTACAAAAAGCAAGATCTCGAAGGGCGGGCTTTATGAAGTTGTCAAAGCATCTACTACCCAAGATGTCGTTAACTTCAGTTCCAGATGGAGGGTGTCAACAGGATGATCACAGATCAGATTGATGGTACGAATCCCGAAGGAGATTCAAGTCAGAGTCCGATCGTCTCATATCAACTACTGCCTACTCGAGTGGCTCCTCTTTGGTCACTATTAAACATAATTGCTTCTATCAATAAAGACTTGGAATATTTGAGATATGGTAGCAAGGGAAGCAATCCCGCACTATCGATTTCCAAGATGAAGGATGCTAGTTATCCTGGCTTTGAGGTTGAACTACTAGTGCCGGAACAAATGTGGATTGATGATGTGTGTACTTATGAGATAAGTGCAAAATATGGCATCTCTCACTGGTGGTTTAATCGACAGAAATTCTATATTAACAGACATGATTCTTCGTCACGTAGAAAAGATTGTCTATGGTACATCACATGCGGATTCTTAGTGTCATTAAGAATCTAACCATGCTATGATAGAGTAGACTACTTGAGCAAAAATTGTCCTCGAACAGAGTCTCTGACTTCCCAAAGAATATTGATTGCCGATAAACGATTTCTAGAACATGTATCCTAGTGACTTTGAAGACTGAATCTATCCTCCTGCTAATGGTCATCTCGATCATCTTCCCTGATTCTGACAAGGATGCTATCTACTGCTGTCAAGCTATGGACCCAAAACTTGGTGATTCGACACGGGTTGAAGACTTTCAACTCGGCATTGAAAGCTACCAGACACAGTTGAACCTCACCAAACCAGGATGGGATGCAACAGGCTACGAGTTCAAGCATTTGAATTTACCATCATTTTATGTCATCCTTGAGTAGTTTTTTGAAGTGTTCCCGGTTAGACAACAATAACAGAAAAGATCATGGGTTCAATGAGATATAACAAGTTCAGTGATGGACGTTGACACGTTATTTGGAGCACTAGATTACAGAGTCAAGGAATTCAAGGTCAAGCGGCTCAATCCGGGCATGAATACGCAATTCTGGACTCAAAAGGATGTGACAAGGAGCAAAGAGTTCATAGCGGCTATTGAAAGGCGACTGAAGACAAGAAGGATCTTCTGGAATCTGGAATGCTTTGTTGGTGGACGTGTTCGTGATATTGACTACAGACTTCTTCAGAGAACGGAATGATATCGTCATTCCACTTAAAAGCTCAATATCATGTGTATTATATTGTAGACTTTGTACATTATTTAGTTGTGTAGTTATCAGTGTTATGTGTCAGTTTATGAATTTTTCATGAGTTTCTCGTTAAACTCTAAATCATTTATAAATCATCATAACTGACACTAACAGAAGAATCCCTCCATTAATTGAAGGGGAGATTTATATAGGTCCAATATCGGCTTGTTATTTAATCAGACCATATTTTCTCCCATAAATTTCTAACATATTTAAATCAATTGAGATCCTAAATCTCAAAGGTTTGAAATTTTGATCAGGGGAGATAATGTGATTTAAATATTAAATCTGATAAAAATGTGATCTATTAAGACTCAAGCAGGTACTCCTCCCTCCTTGTGCCAAACAATTTCGATTACCGACGCACTTGTTGAGGTGGGGTCTTCGTTTACTAAAATAATCAAAAACATTCAAGGTTCAATGGCATTTGATATCTATAACTAGTACAACAATTGATTTTTCAATTAGTTTTATGGCGAAGTGAAACCGTACCTAAGGACGACATGTACGCTCTTTATCAGAGTTATAAGGATGGTTAAGGTTAGGTCTGTTCTCATGATCCCGCGAGAGCTGGAGGGATCTACCTTAGGGACAATCCATAGTTAGCGTAGATGTCCTTAGCTATGATTTAATAGGAGTTAATGTGAGAATATGAGAATAGTGCGGACTGAGATGAAGCTTGTACTGGAAACAACCAATAGGTACTAGTAATGAAATTCGGTAAGACTTGAAGGGGATGAAGAATTAAAAGAAATGTTAATATAAAGGGTGAAAGAAAGCAGCTCCTTGGACCATTACCACCATCTTACTCCGGCATAAACCGGGTCCCTTCATATGCTGTCAGAATCACATGGTTGATTGCCTGAAATTGAAGACAAAGTATACATGGAACCCAGTGATACGCTGCACAACCCTTCATAGCACTCAAGATCCCTTATTGACAATTTCTTGTCTTCATTTTCACGGAGTTCACACGCATTTCTATAGTCTACCTCACTCGAGTTTGACGATATATTGAAAAGGTGGCACTCTTGCTCCAGCCTTCGACTTCCAAAAAACCAAATGTGTACAGATAGTGTCTAGGAGCTCGAGATCATCCATAAATCTCGTTAGGACACCTTAATTACAAACTATGGCTTGTTCCATCAACACTGTGACAACCAAGTAAAGATTTTAAGTAGTACTAATGCATACCTCGAGGTAATGCCAGAGCATCCAGTGATACGAAAAGTATCTCACACCAATGAAGATGGAAATCCTTCTTGAGCCAACATCAAACAAGCTCTTGGTAGGTGACTTGTGAGATCCATTATGATTAAACTTTGTGACAAATGGTAAAGCAACGGATGGTGCGATTCTTTATGTATCCTGTTCCAGGCAGTGAATTGACGAATAATTTTTGAAAAACCTTTCGATGTACTCAACAACTGACTTTCGAGCACATTGACTGTGTATATCCTTAAAAACAAATGTGTTTCTGATGAAATTTGATTTTGTGATATAAAACCGTCGATGTGTCACAAAAACTCTTTTCTGAGTGACACGCGATAGATTTTCAAATCAATTTTTCATTAATCAGTGGGTTTTTAATTTCTCTGGTCCACTCACTCCGTGTCTTTGCGTCTTTGAGACGCTCCGGTTGTGAGAACGCGGCTAGCGCATTTGTGTAACCCTGTAAGAAGATTTTGGAATTTACATGACACACGGCTGTATTTATAGAATTACAGGGAACCTGTAGTTCTTGCAAACTCTTATTAAAAGAGAGTGAACACAAAGACACTTTCATTTGTTTTTCACTTAAAATATGACCTTGCAGGGAATTCCTTGTTGGTATACAGGTTAGCAGCTAATGGCAAGAGGCAGGTCAATGCACAACCTGTATGCTCTCACACTTAAAGTTTATAATCAAAGACTTTGATGACTGAGGAAAGACTACAACACTTGCTTCAGCACAACTATGTGTTATGCTATCCATGATTCATAAAGTGTGAGCATGCGGTCAGAAGGTACAAATTACATGGTTGCAATACCACTAACAAGGATGATTTTAAGAGATTTATAGTGCTGATGATCTTCAAGAAAGCTCAAAGATCCACACCAGTCAATCGGAACTAAGCTTCTACTAGTATCATTACATTATCTGTTCAAAGTAATCCAATGCCCATGGAAGAATCCAAGTCTTCGGTGAACACAAGGATCAGATTGCTGAGTTAAATTAGTATTTTTCTGGTTTATGACCTCATTGGGGGAGATTGTTAGATATTAGAAAAGACTCGGTCACCCCGTGTATTTTACCGTTTATTGTTGCTCGTAGTTAAGTAGTTAATGTATAACATTCGGTAATGGGCCGGGTATTAAACCGAAAGTGTAAGCCCTCTACCAAGGCCTAGGCCAGTTTTTGTAGTTACTATATAAGCCTCTTCCATGCCATGGAAGAGGTGGGTTAGTCATTCATGATATACAAATTCATTTTCTCTCACTAGAAAGTTCTCTCTCACTTTCTCTCTCTAGAACTAGGCTAATCCACTAGTCATTCGATTGTGTTATGATTTCTAATATCCTATAATTTGATATAAATCCATAGTAGATACCAGCATGTGCATTGTGTGTAGAAACACCAGTGTTTGGTTTTTATCAGATCCTTGTCCTATAGTTATAGTTTGTCAAAAGTATGCAATTAAGGAAAGAAAATCCATAAAATGTAACTCCTTATTCATATGCAAAGGCAGTAAATAATTATAGGAATAATCGTTGAAATCTTTGTTCACCTAAGATGGTCCGCCAACCTGTATGAAACATTACAATGTTGCAAAGAAGCATAGTTGTAAAAGATGCTCGAATAGGAAGAGCAACTAAAGGTTGCCCTTTATTAATTTTAGGGTTAATGGCATATAATAGCAACGTACTTTCCCATTTGAGCCATTATCAGATATGAACTCCAAAAAGTCTCACAATACCCATCGAACTTTATATGAACTGATCCAATATTAGCAACTTGACAATTTTTCTTTACAAAATTCACGTCATGAGACACAATGTACATGTCATATCCTTCTTTTAGAGTGTTGGTTCCATGTCATGACCCTAATACACACCCGTTAGGTTGTATGCGTTAGTGTTAGGGTTATATGTGTTTTTATTAGGGAAGACAACCTAACGGTGTGTATTAGGGGCTGACATGGAACCTAACGCTCTAAAAGAAGTGACATGACATGTACATGTGTCACATGACGTGAATTTTGTAAGAAAAAATGGTCAAGTTGCTGATATCAGATCAGTTCATATAAAGTTCGATGGGTATTGTGAGACTTTTTGGAGTTCATATCTGATAATGGCTCAAATGGGAAAGTACGTTGCTATTATATGCCATTAACCCTTAATTTTATCAGCGAAAGATTTAAAAATAACTCTACTCGGTTTTTGCCCATCCTGCTCAACCTTGTTAAGATTATTAGATGCTTCACTTACATTGTTCTTTTTCCCTTCAGTGACGACTGTTTTTTGAGCACAATCGGAGACACCATCATCATCGTTTTTAAATGCTCTTTAATTTAAAGCCTCAGAAGCTGCTAGATATAAACAAATAAGCAATGTTAAAATTATTAAATAAACTGAAGAGCTTAATATATAATATAATCAAACAGATACATTACTTGCTCTTAATGCAGTGTTTCCACGTTTAACACCTCTTGCCCACAAAGATGGTGCTCACAATTTTAATAGAACTAGCCACAACTTTTGGCAATCCACGGCGATATTATCTTCAACCGACTAAAGGAACACACCTTTTTTTGCACATGTAGGTGTACTGCATGAGATTTTCTCACAACCAAACTTACCGTACGATCCAATTCCAAATTTACGTCCTTTGTAACAATATTGCAATCATAAGATGCACTTTCATTACGTTTTGTCTTTTAGCAACAACATTTCGATCCAAATTAGCATCAGTAACAATATTGCAATTATAAGGGCACTTTTATTTACATTTTGTCTGTTAGCAACAACATTATCCGAACTCTTACTTTTGTCAATTATATCATTCTTATTCAAGTTCTGAGAACTGCTCGGCAATTGACTGCTATCTTTCTTATGTAAAACTTTTTTGGTCATCGTATTTCAATGCACCATTAATAAGGAAAAAACATAAATGGCTTAAATATTTGGCAATGAGAAAATAAAGTTATATGTAAATAAGGCATATAATAAAACAAAAAAAACAACATCAATAGAAAATACCTATAATTTTGTATCAAGAGAAAAAACATACAAAGAGAATAAACCTCCGATACCTTACCTCAACTACTTTCCGAACACATAATTAATATTCAGTCTAATGGTGTAATCCAAAGATTCACATTCACTACAAAACAAATATCTAACATCAACACAACGATAACATGTACACAAATCGTAAATTCCGATAACATGTACACAAATCATAAATTCATATGAATTGCGTCAAAACTGAAAGTCAACCGATTCATGCACGCAAATACAAAAGCACTAATAAAACCCACGCAACTAAAACATGAATTTTCTAAAAACATCCTAAAACAATAAATAGATACAAAAAGTAAAATAAACAAAGCTCTTAAACATTTATAAGAATAAACAAGTCACGGCTATATACAGAAAGAGAACAGGGGTGACAGTTTTCTCCGGGCGAATATGTCGCGCGGGAAAGCAACACTAAGACAAAATAACATCCGACGTAGGCTAACATTTGAATAGACTTTATTAGTCAAAGTTTGGTTTGATTTTTTCCCGGGCCGACATGTCGCCCGAAGATAAGTTGGTTAAAATTTGACGTAAAAACTCAACGAAATTCTTGGACGGCATTTTTTCCCGCTCCTTTCCGGGCGACATGTCGCCGGGAGGAAAACTTTATAATTTTTTTTTAATTCGATTGAATGTTTAAGCGTGGTAATTAGTGTTAATTAACGTTGGTTTCTTTTTCCCGTGCGACCTATTTATTAAAATTCAACATAAAAAATTGTAACAAAATTCCTGGCGACAAATTTTCCCGCTTATGTTTCCCGGGCGAAATGTCGCCCTGTGATTACGGTTATTTTAAAAAAAAAATTAATTATGCTTCATAAATCATTATTTTTTAAAATTATATTTTTTATTATATATTTGATATAATAATAATCTTATAATGATAATTACTATAAATATAATTCCGCTCTAAGAATTCCCGCCTAGAATTCCTGCAAAACTTCTTCGCCTTAGAATTTTCGCCTAAAAATTTTGTAGGGATTTTAACTTATAAATATGTTTCCTTATACAGGCACCACCACCACCACCCACCTCTCTATCCTTACAAACTCTTTACACACCACCATCACCAACCTAGTTTTGTAACTTATGCGAATGGAGTCGTTTGAATCTTTTATGTGTCGTTGTGAGGTGGTAATGTAGTGTTGGAGACATACATAAAACCACACAGCTTTGTAATACTTTTACTATTGCGTGTCCCTGTTCAATGGTAAATAAACAATAAGAACCTTTTTTATCTATGCAATGTATAAATAAATTTGTTTTTTAAAATGACACTTTCTTTCTGATTTTTTATCGTTTAACAGCCTTCACAAAAAAATCATGGATGTGGATTCATTATAATTGGAAGAATGAGTGAGATCACTTTTGGAAACGCAAGTTCATTTTCGGGACGTCTAACACCTTCAAATTCTTCTTCGCTGTGCAAGTTTCTTTTCAGGATCTCTAGAGACCGACTTAGTCCTGGAAACACAGAGTGCTCAAATGCAAAGCTCTTAAACTATGATGATAAAAGATACTTAGAGGCAAGACTTTGCAATGAGGAAGAAACCTGATGGACCACCAGTGTGAGTAGCTGCCAATACTTCGATGAGCTTTTTAAATGAAATGGAAAAAACTTCGTGTATAGTTAGTAGGTAGTGTATTTGGGTTGAATGTGATAGAATAATGGGATTGTATGGGGGATGCCCACGTTTTCATGTTTTCACCATTTTAGGATGTAGTGGTTTATGTTTGTGTCATGTTTTTTTTAATAAGAGTTCTTATGTTTATGGGTATACAAAAAATTGCTCCACATAAACATAAAGGGTATTTGACATACACATATTTATTCAAGACACATAATATTGGGTCATCCCCCTTGGACATCTAATGTCAACGATAAATATCGATCATTCATTGAACATATAATGTACAACATAAACATATCGACTCATCGTTGAAAATCTAATGCTTACAACGATAACATATCGACTCATCCGGTGAACATCTTAGTGTAATGATAATATATCGACTTATACGGTTGAAATCTAATGTACAACGATAACATATATCGACTCATCGTTGACCATCTAATGTTACAACGAATTTGTAGAGAATCGTCGCGAAGATGGAAGATCAAGAAGGAAAAATTCATCGGAGATTGGGCACTTAACTATTTATGTTCTAGCTATTTACTGTGTGATTTTAAGAGTTTTATAGCTTTGATATGACTATCATCTTATAATGTAACACGATAACATATTGATTCATCCGTTGGACATTAATAATGTACACGATAACATATCGATCATCCGTTGAAATCTAATATGTAACGGATAATCATAAGACTCATTCGTTTGAAACATCTAATGTACAACGATAACCATATCGACTCATCCGTTGACCATCCAATGTAACACGATAAATATCGACCCATCGTTGAACATCTAATGAACAACAATAACATATCGACTCATGTTGCCGTTTTGAATCATTAATCGTACAACAATAAACATTATCGACTCATCCGTTGAACATCTAATGTGTAACGATAATACTGACTTCATCCGTTTGAAAATCTAATGTGTATCGATAACATATCGAATATCGTTGAACATCTAATGTACACCGATAAACATGTCGACTCACCGTTGGACATTAAGTCAATGTTACACACAATGTGTTTACTGAATTAAAGTTTGCAGTTTGCACCAGTTTCATATGACAACACATGGAAATTTTCAAATATGTCAAAGTCCCATCCGTGAGTAATGACATGAATTTTTTTAAACAAATTTTGAGGTGAGCGCCAAATGCTACGAACCGACCGGAACGAACCGAGAAACCGGACCGACCCAGCCGAAACGAACCGATTATATATTTTATAAAAAATAATTTTAAATAATAATTATATACGAACCGACCGGAACGAACCGAGAAACCGGACCGACCCAGCCGAAACGAACCGATTATATATTTTATAAAAAATAATTATATATTTTATAAAAAATAATTTTAAATAATATATTTTTTACGAACCGACCGGAACGAACCGAGAAACCGGACCGACCCAGCCGAAACGAACCGATTATATATTTTATAAAAAGTAATTGTAAATAATAATTATATATTTTATAAAAAATAATTTTAAATAATATATTTTTTACGAACCGACCGGAACGAACCGAGAAACCGGACCGACCCAGCCGAAACGAACCGATTATATATTTTATAAAAAATAATTGTAAATAATAATTATATATTTTATAAAAAATAATTTTAAATAATAATTATATACGAACCGACCGGAACGAACCGAGAAACCGGACCGACCCAGCCGAAACGAACCGATTATATATTTTATAAAAAATAATTGTAAATAATAATTATATATTTTATAAAAAATAATTTTAAATAATATATTTTTTACGAACCGACCGGAACGAACCGAGAAACCGGACCGACCCAGCCGAAACGAACCGATTATATATTTTATAAAAAATAATTGTAAATAACAATTATATATTTTATAAAAAATATAGTTTTGATATATTAATAAAACTTTATAATTTTTTAATAAAACTTAAAAATTTTTTAATAAAACTTTCCACGGCGACATGTCGCTGGGGAAACCTTTTTAACTTTTGCGAAAAAACCCTCCAATTATTTCGTTATCGCGCCATTTTCCGCTAAAGGACAAAAGTATGGTTTCCCCAGCGACTTGTCGCTGCCCAGCCGAAACGAACCGATTATATATTTTATAAAAAATAATTGTAAATAATAATTATATATTTTATAAAAAAATAATTTTAAATAATAATTATATACGAACCGACCAGAACGAACCGAGAAACCGGACCGACCCAGTCGAAACGAACCGATTATATATTTTATAAAAAATAATTGTAAATAATAATTATATATTTTATAAAAAATAATTTTAAATAATAATTATATACGAACCGAGAAACCGGACCGACCCAGCCGAAACGAACCGATTATATATTTTATAAAAAATAATTGTAAATAATAATTATATATTTTATAAAAAAATAATTTTAAATAATAATTATATACGAACCGACTAGAACGAACCGAGAAACCGGACCGACCCAGTCGAAACGAACCGATTATATATTTTATAAAAAATAATTGTAAATAATAATTATATATTTTATAAAAAATAATTCTAAATAATAATTATATACGAACCGACCGGAACGAACCGAGAAACCGGACCGACCCAGCCGAAACGAACCGATTATATATTTTATAAAAAATAATTGTAAATAATAATTATATATTTTATAAAAAATAATTTTAAATAATAATTATATACGAACCGACCGGAACGAACCGAGAAACCGGACCGACCCAGCCGAAACGAACCGATTATATATTTTATAAAAAATAATTGTAAATAATAATTATATATTTTATATACGAGCCGAAACGAACCGATTATATATTTTAATAAAATTTTTAGTAAAAATATAGTTTTGATATATTAAAAAAAATTTAGTAAAATTTTTAATAACACCTTCCCGGGCGACATGTCGCCGGGGAAGGTTTTATTAAAAATTTTACTAATTTTTTTTTAATATATCAAAACTATATTTTTACTAAAAAAGTTTCCCCGGCGACATGTCGCCGGGGAAACCTTTTTAATATTTGCTGAAAATGCCTTTCAAAATTTTCGTTGTGGCGCCATTTTGCGCTAAACGACAAAGTTCTTACCTTCCCGGGCGACATGTCGCCCGGGAATTATCTGTTATCAAAACCAGATCTATGTCACAGCCAGTTACACAAAACCTAAAATATAAAAAAAAACACTCTTGGCGATTTTAACAACACTACCACATAACCCACTGCCACCACCGCCACTCCCCACCACCACCAGTCACCACTGAACCCACCACCACATAACCCACTGCCACTTACACTCGCACACGAGCACATGAACCCCCCCTCCTCCTATAAACATAATTCTTTCCTTTACCCTCAAAATGATAATTCTAATAGGAATTGGTGTTTAATTTTTGCAACGAATTGAAGTGATTGGTGGTGATAATCAAGTTTTAATTGCAAATTTTTGCAACGAATTGAGCACACGAATTGATGTTTAATTAGGTTAATTTTTTTTGGCAGTTAAGAGTGTAGCTGTCTGAGTCCAGAGCCGAGCCGAGCCGAGACCACAACCGAGCCGTGTCCACAGCCGAGCCGACGACGAGCCGAAGGTATGTTGTAATTTTTTTCTCCTTTTGGTATCCCGAGGGACATGTCGCCGGGGAATGTTTATTGTTTAAATTTTGTTAGTTTATAGTTATTATTAGGTGAATTGCGTTGAAATTATGTATGTTTAGTGTTTATACGGATATAGTGGCTATTTTTTTTTGAACAGCAGCTTTATTAAACGACTAGCAAGGAGCTAGAATTAGACAATTACAAGATACGGGTTTTTGAG
>BQNB010109913.1:12465-22655 GCA_026074375.1 Tanacetum coccineum
TGCTGGCCAATCAGACTGTGACACACAGCCTGATGTCCCCACCTTAACATGTGCCCATGGGGCACATGTTAGAAAAACCCTTATAAATATACTCATTTTAGGCAAGAAACGACGTCGTTTCTGCATAAAATGTTACATGGCTACAGTGTTCGGCCTATTAGGCTTCCCGTTTGAGTCGGCCCATTTAACCATTTTTTTAATAGGCAAAATAAAAAAAATTGCTCGACACAAAATAGGAAATTTTTTTACAAAAATAATTATTTATTCAGATCAAAAAATACCGCGACATGATGCCCAACATATAAGCACATATAAAAAAACAAATTATTAAACATGAGACCGAAAAAATAAACACGTACAAAATAATATGAAAAAAAAAATTGGTCGACACAAAATAAGAAAAAAATTTACAAAAGTACTAATTGATGGCCAACACATAAGCCCATATAAAAAAACAAATTATTAAACATGAGACCGAAAAAATAAACCCGCACAAAATAATATGAAAAAAAATTGGTCGACACAAAATAAGAATTTTTTTTACAAAAGTACTGATTTATTCAGATCAAAAAATACCCGCGAAATGAGGCCTGAGACCGAAAAAATAAACCCACACAAAATAATATGAAATTTTTTTTTTGCTCGACACAAAATAAGATTTTTTTTTACAAAAGTACTGATTTACTCAGATCAAAAAATAACCACGACATTAGGCCCAACATATTAGCCCATATAAAAAAATAAACTATTAAGCATGAGACTGAAAAAATAAACCCGCTCAAAATAAATAAAAAATAAAAATAACGCCCCGCAGCAACCCGCGCCTAAAATACATGCGACATGAGGCCCAACACATAAGCCCATATAAAAAAACAAACTATTAAATATGAGACCGAAAAAATAAATAAAAAAAATAAAAAATTATATGTTGCTACAGTGCTCGGCCCATTGGGCTCCCACTTTAGGCCGGCCCATTTAACTTTTTTTTTTCCATTAATTAGCCATGAGGCCCAACACCTAAGCCAATATAAAAAAAAACTATTGCACAAAATAATATAAAATTTTTGCCCATCTGACTTTTTTTTCCCTTTAATTAGCCAACTTTAAAAAAATATGCTCGACACAAAATATGAAATTTTTTTTACAAAAATACTTATTTATTCAAATAAAAAAATATCCACGACATGAGGCCCAACACCTAAGCCCATATAAAAAGAAAAAAAAAACTATTGCACAAAATAATATAAATTTTTTTTTTCTCGGCAACAAATAAGAAGAAAATTACAAAATTATTAATTTATTCACATCAAAAAATACACACGACATGACGTCTAACACATAAGCCCATATAAAAAAAACTATTAAACATGAGACAGGAAAAATAAACAAAAAAAAAATAATAACGCCCCGCAGCAACGCGCGGGCAACTATGCTTGTTTATTAACTATGTGTTTATTTTTAGTTACATTAATTCTGGACAAATTTATGCCCAAAAAGTGTAATGCATAATTGAATTACCAACATATAACTTATTAAAGTAATATGAATAACGAGTTTTCTGTGAAATATCAGTTATACTCTTATTTTTTTTTGAACGGCAACTTCAGGTATACTCTTATTTAGGTGTGACTATATATTATAAAAGTAATTTAGAACGATAAAATGAAAGTTAGCGACTAATTTTTTATCCGTATAATTTTGATGTGTTAGTGTCACGTTCATTCTTATCGTTTAATAATTAGTCAGATTAAATTTGATTGAAATCGATATAAACAAAAATAAATATATAGTTTAGTGGCTTTTAAGCTAGTTTCAATAAACGAACAACTTATATTTCAAAAACTTAATACTTCCATGGGCTTGCTCATCCATTATTCCAATGCAAAATGGAGTCTTTTATATAGGAGACAAAATCATTCTTTCAACTAACCTAATCACGACTTATAGAGGGAGTAACCTTCAAATGAAAAAAAGGGGTTTGTAAAAGCAATCCTTTTAATTAGTAGTCTTTTACAACTTCAAATGCATCCAACAATAATTTGACTCAATGAATATCTAATAACTTAAGCTGTTTGTATAAATGTTTAAAGCTAATAATTTTGTCTGTTAGTTAAGTACTCCGTAAATTTTAAGATAGTATAAACTATAAAGTACGTCGTTTATGGGTATGTTTGGTGAGGGGCTTATAAGGCTTATCGAGGCTTGGGTTGAAATAATTGTCTCGATTCTCTCTACTTCTTTCCTTCCAACAGCAATATATGTGTTTGCTATTAGGTAGTGTTTCACAACACGTTATCAGCACGATAGTCTCAAGAAAGAGATAAAGATAAAGAGATGTAAGAAGAGATGTAAGTGTTATTGATGTGAATGTCAATGATTAAAGAAAAAGAAGTAAATTGGATGATCTACAAAAGCTCATAGTTTGATCGGTAATGGTATTTTTATAGTGTTATATTCCATAGGATTATATTTTCTAGTTTAATTTCCATCGTCAATTTTAGATTCTCTTTTCTTTGTGATCTATAATATTATCATTATTGGTTATTTTGGTTCTCATGAACCAATTTCTATATAACAAAGCATGATTTGTAATATTTAATTTAATTTGGTATATCTGGATTTGACTTGAAAGATCCAGAAAAACCTTGGTATTCGGTTTTTGCATAAGTTTCTGTAGATACATTTATGTTTTTATGTTGTTATTTTAAAGCAAACCTCTATTGTATATTTTACAGAGAAACTTATAAAATGTTATTGTTGTTATCAAAATATTTTTATATTATTATGAATAACCGCATTTTCTATATGATTCCTCAACTGATTCACAATCTCATACTCTCACGTTATGTTAAAAAAATTAACAAAAGATTATTTTGATTCTCAAGGTCTACTATGTGATTATTTAAAAAAAGAGAATCGAGTTTATACTACGTTAAGGATAATCTAAATACAATAACACCTCAAGTTATTTGTTTTAAATGTTCATTAATGGATTCTCACCAAAGAATCAAATATAACTTAACCTCATAGTGTTTGTTTATTATATTTATGGTTTTAGACATAATTTAATAATTAACATAACCTCAAATTATGTTACAATTTTATTTTTGAACCTCAAGTTTATATTTCTTCATCTGACTCTTTAAAAAGTCAAAATAACCATAATTGTGTTATGTACTCAATTAAAAAAAAAAAAAAAGAATAAGAACTAAGGTTCTATCATGATTCTTTCAAAAAATAAGTAAAAAATATCATAACCTCAAGTTATGATTATAATGTTCAATGATGATTCCTTCAAAAGGATCAAACAACATAATATCATATTATGTTAAAGAAAGAAATAAAATAGTTAGAACATCAAGTTCTAACATGATTCAATCAATAGAATCAATAACACAACCCCGTGTTATGTTTAAAAAAAAAACATGTATACAAAGAACCTCAAGTTCTATCATGATTTCTTTAATAGAATTAAATAACATAAAATAGTTTTATGTTGTTTTCGTATTTACTCATGTTTAATTGATCTTTATGCATTTTTTTTCTTTTCTTGCTTTAACATAATCTCAATTTATTATATGTGTGTTTTTTTTAATCCTCAAGGATCTATTTGATATCTCCTTGAAGAAAACAAACTACATATAACATCACGTTATAAATATCAATTCATTTTTGAAACTCAGATTTATGATTATTTATTTTTAATGTTCAATGATTATTAATTATATCATATAATCATTTAATATTAAGTCATGTTTATGATATTCTATCTATTATAATCAATAATACTATGCTGAATAGAATAAAAGTACAATAACTTCAAGTTATTGTTAACAAAAAAAAAGGCAAGAATGAAAAGAAAAAAAAAGTCCTCCCTGTAAGAGTGTACTAAAACAATGATATTCTTGGTCATCATCACAATGAGTATTTTAAAAGAGAATATATCTAACGGTGAAAGATTCGTTAAATGTATGTCAAAATCTAAAAGAAAGATTTGACCATCAAAAGTATTACCTCTGAATGATAACAAGAAAATATGCGATGAGATGGTTAATGCCTCGAATATGCTCATATATCGAGAACGATGATTTAATATAAGTTTCTTTAAACAAAGCAATGGGTATGCTTTAACAAACACGATAAACCCGTTTACTAAATTTGCTCCATTCACTCAACTGAATGTGACTCAATAACGATGATCATGTAGATATCGTGATTATGGACGTGGTGAAATTAATTATTATCGTGTTAATTCAAAGAACTTGTTAGCAACCTCAAGTTGCAAGATTAAAGATGAGTAGATCAACATAAAGTTATCCATTCCCTCAAGTGAATGAGATAAAACAAACAATATAAGATCTTCATTCCCTCATGTGAATGTGATAATGTAATGATAAATGTTTAAAGATCATTTATCTTGGTAAAAGATATGGTCGAGGTAGTATGACAATGACAAACCACTAGTGGTAGCAAAATAAAATAAGAAAAGAGCAAACAAAAATGCTAATTATGCAAAAATACAATGTGATGTATGCAAAGTACAAGTATGTCAAAGATATTGCACACTATATTCATAGATGTAAGAATCTATACTAACACGTTTTGCTCTGTAAAAGAAAATACACAATTGTCATGAGGAACAAAGTTCAAATTTAAGAATGCATTGCAAGATAATCACTAGCCATAACATAAGTTTATGAGCAATAATTATAATATTTTTGGCATGACCGGTTACACCATCCCGAGTCATTAATGATGCAAAACTATAGAAGAACACGATTCTTCAATCTAATGTTGTTATCTCTTAACGGAGTTGATTATTAATTTATCAACTAGAATGGGGACTCAATTCCTCAATTTTCTGGAAAGAAAACAAGTGGATATATGTAGGCATACAAATCCATTGTATGAACCATTTAGAGTTTAAAATCGATGCATCGTCTAAATGGTCATTATATTGCAACCTCGAGTTTGCATGATTAATAGCTCAATGCGAGCCTAACATTCCAAAGTAAGTATTTCATCATGAATATGCGATGAATTACTTCTAAATTATTAAATGAAAATGAGAGATAAACTTGTGTTGTTGTATGGGGCCATATTATAATATGCACAACTACAAAAATTAGCATCATGCCAATATGTTATTATAAATCCTCCCTTTTATAATTGGTTTTGGTTATAAACTAAACATATCCCATTTCAATTTTTTTTGTGCAAATTACTCCACCTAAATGCACATATACGGGATATAGAAGAAGGATAATTCCTTCAGGAGGAGAGAAGTAGTTGCAGATTCAGAATGAATTATCATATTCTATTGATCATCGAAAGAAATTTTATGAATTTATAATTCAATGGATAATCTAATAGCCATACAAAATTTCAGCTACTCATGCTCTGATTATAAGTTGTCCCTTAAGGACACTATTATGACATGCCTCAAGCATGGTAGACAAATTGATTCCAAATAAAATCCTCGATGAAAAATATAGAGCATGCAAACAAGATGGTTCTTCGAGGTATAAAAGACCCCATGATAGTCTCATAAAGAGACACTAGACATGAAGGTTTCAAAGAACCTCAGATAGCTAATGAGATCTCAATAAATTCTATCTTGTCTTGAATTATATGGAATCAAAAAAAAATGACGTCGATAAATTTGTCTACATACAATATATTGCTTGCTATTATGCATGATGAGGATCAGAAATCAACTAATATCCAAATATGAGCTCAATGAAATGTTTGGCCAACATAAAAAGACACAGTATCTTGCAAATACTAAAACTATTGGAACGTGAAGTTCATACACATCAATGTGTAAAATATATTTGATATACATCAGTTTTTGTGTGAAACCAAAATAAGAGCTCTAAAGTTATGCACTTAAATAATTGAATTGTGAAATAAATAAATTCACAAAAAACAATAAGTTGATTATTAAGAGACATATTATCTCAAGGTGGATGTAAATATCTTATTGATATTTTATGAGACAAGTATTTATTTTTCCTTAAAATAGGATTTATTAGAGCTCTCATATTCTATGAAGGATATGTAATGCCTCAAACACGACTCACAAATTCAACTTCTAGAAACAATTAATAAAGTTCTCAATAACTTTATTTGATCAAATTGAATGAATCCTTATATGGATCAAAATCATGTTGAATGCATATTATATAAATTGCTTGTGCACATGTCTTTAAGGAATGAGTGGTCCTCAAGTACCATAAATAAGTGCAATTAACATTTTGTTGTCAATTTTGCAATTAATATGCTTCATTGAAAGTTTATTTTTCTCTTTTAATATTTGTAGTTGCATTGTATACTTTTCAACTAATGCATTTGATATTGGGTTGGAAGCTACACATATATTTTGTTATCATTGCAGGACTTATTCTTAACATCAACAATTTGGTGAACTTCATTACAAAGTTGTTGTCAACAAAAGTATTTGAGCAACTCGTTCAGAAGATTAGCATTCGATGCTTGAAATATATACATTAAATTGAGGAGGAGCATTATGCGCACTGCACTCTTTTCCTTCATCAAGTTTTTATCCCATTGGGTTTTTCTTGATAAGGTTTTTAACGAGGCAGATTATGACGTATAGCAAACGGTGAATATCCAAGGAGGAGTGTTATAAATATATTAATGATGTGTGTTTATTCACCTTTATGAGATGTTAATTAGCCTTGAATATGTACTTAATTAGCTAGGGGTTACACTCTATATACCCTTATAAATAAGGGACACATTGTACTCATTGGAAGACTACTCAATAACAATCATCTCCTTCCTCATCTATCTCTTATTCTTTACATTTCATAACATGTCTTATATTCTTGGTAAAAAGATTAATGCTCTTTATTATAAAGTACCACACAATGGCTTTTCAATTACCGTCAAACTTAGAAACAACTACGATATGCATGTGATGTTTGATATATCTTCAACACGAGGCAAATTAGAAATTTACATTGACCACGTCGGTGTAAATTTTATTATAGCAAAATACATATACCCAAATGCTACCTTGGCAGAAATGATGAATCATGTCATAACTGACTACACAAGTGACAGTGAAGAGGAAAGAAGGGAGGTGACACAAAATGATTACACTTTCAATCAAATGGTTGAATGGGCGGAGCGAGTAAACTAAAGAAGTTCAACGTCATAAAGAAATATGGAAGAATCGTATGTACAAAGTAAGATTTTTTTTATGCAATGATTAATCACATATGGTTTAAGAATGTTTTTTCATATGGTTCTCAATAGTTTTAGTAGTTTATATTTTTTTTAAAATAAACCACATTTCAAACATTATAATTCAATACTGAATTACTGACATTGACAAGACAACTTAATGACAATGTCGTTTATCACTTAAAAATTTAAGCGATTTAGGATATGATTTGACAAGTCATTTGGCTTTTTCAGACATTTATATGACAAAGACATAACGACAACCACTTATAATTTTTTCACTATATCTACTAGATTAGCCTTAAAAATCCACCCCACTCTCACACACAAAACTTCTTGAATCATCAAAACCTATGGCTTATTCTGCAAATTCAGTACGTCAAACCACTTTGATTAAAGACAAACAAAGCAAACTAGAAGGCGAAGGTCACACTTGCAAATCATTGTCGTGCGAATTGACTCGTGTTGCAAGCAAAGCGTAACCCGTGGAAAAGAAAAAAAAAAAAAAAAACAAAAAAAAATAGAAAAAAAACATATAGGATGTTGCATGCTATGCCAATAATGAGCTTTAATAGCTACGATTTACATGCTTTGCTAATGACCCATGAATCAGGTATACGTACTGCACACAACTTGAGGACAATAAGAGACGAATTGTTGAGAAGCATTGATGAGAAGCAAAAATTCATTGACAATTACAAGGCAATATAGAATCTACAATCACGTAGCTTAAAATAGTTCTATGCCAACCATGTTTGTAGTTGTTTGTTGTACTTTTTATGTTTTTATTTCGCCTGAATAAGGTTGGCCGTCTACTATATTACACGTGTTGTTTTCTTATTTGTATTGCTTTGAATGAATAATGTTAATCTACTTTTACAGATTCTTATTTCGTCCCCAAGCACCCACTATTTATTTATTTTTTCTCATTTTTTCACACAAAAAATACATTAGGAAAATTAAAATACCATACAAATTTTACTCGATATATGACATGATTTGACACGTCATTTGCTTTTTACTGCAAGGGATAAGACTACTCAATGACAATTTTGTTTATCGCTTAAACATTTAAGCGATTTATGACATGATTTGACAAGTCAATTGCTTTTTACCACATGGATAAGACTAATCAATAACAGTGTTGTTGATCGCTTAAAATTTAACACAATACATGACATGATGTGACAATTCAGCTGCTTTTTCAGACATTGAATGACTAATGAATGCAAATGTCGAAAAATTATAGCTTATATATAAAGATAAATCAGTGTCTCTCAGTTTAAAAAAAAAAAATAATTACTCAAACAAATTGTTAATTGTATTTTCTCATTTTCTACCATGGCCACTAACCCAATGACGTTAGACTAACTGTCCTTATGGCACTGAAAGAAGCTCACGATGAAGAGGCTTGTCTGGAAGAACAAATTTTAAGCTTGATGCATCGCTTTGCTGATAGATTTACCAACCGTAGGCCAGAAATTAATAGGCTTATGACATTACAAGATCACCCACTTATCGAGTATGGTCGCTACGCCCTAGAGTGCATGACAGAGGCGGACATGAAAAATGCTTCATACTTGAAAATGGTTAGGGATGAGTTGCTGAGGAGCATGGAAGAAAAGCGAGAATTGATCAAGAACTACAAAGAAATGTAAAAGCTTTATTGCTTAACACCAGTTTGCTAACCATGTATGTCCTTGTTTGTTGTTGTTTTTATGTTTTCAAAACGTCTAAATAAGGTTGGCCATGTACTCTTGTACATGTGGTGTTTCTTATGTTGTAATGATTCGAATGGATAATGTTAGTTTTATGTTTTTGATTAGAAATTTGCAAATTAAAAAAATTTAATTCATATAAATTTAGCAAACAAAAAAGCACAAAAAACAAAAGTAACAAAAAACGCACGAGTGACACACTTTGAAACATCGTATAGTATTCATATTAACTTTATTTCCAAGAATTTTTTGTTCATTGCGTAGCGCTCATCAAGGAGAACACAAATCACGTAAAAAACAATTATATAAAACATATACAAATACTATAACGTTGACAAACGATGCACGTAATCACTTTCAAAATTTTAAAAAAATAACTAAACCCTAACCAATAAAAACAACAAAAAACGCACTAGTGCCACACTTTGAAGCATCGTATCGTACTCATATTAACTTTATTTTCAACAATTTTTGGTTTATTGATTAGCGCTCAACAAAGAGAACACAAATCACGTTAAAAAATATTATATCAAACATATACAGATACTAAAACATCGCCTAACTATGAATGCAATCACTTTTGAATTTTTTTTAATAACAAACCTGACCGGAAAAAAAATCTCTCCAATTATAATAAATAGGGTTCAATCTCCTAGGCCACTTTCAATTTTTTAAAATAAAAAGGGAATATCACTTGAAAAAAGGAATATTGCCTAAAAATTCAGGCGACATCTGACAAAGGGGCCCACCTGAAATTATTCATGACTTGTAATTTGTTCGATGATGTATGTTAGCTTGATACGTGTAATATCGTCTGGAAATGGAATATCACTAAAAAAACGGACGATATCTATGGCCTTTTTCGTAATGAAGGAGAAAGGTGTCTCTGCGTAATATAGAGGGGAAAATATGACCTCTGCGGTAATTTTCGCTAAATTTCAAGTTATATATATTTTTTGAGGCTTATATATACTTAAACGAATTCACGTGTTAACTAGTTTAATACTTACTCAACCCAACACGACCCATTTATTAAACGGGTTAGACGGAATAACATATTTTTACCCAAACTCGTTTATCTTTAACCTAAACATGTTTAACCTATAATTTATCGGGTTAATTGCCTAAAAATGTCTTATACTTGTCACTTTTTGCCATTTTATGTAGACAACTATTTTTTTTTGCCATTGTGTAGCTCAACTTTTGAATTCGTGCTATTGTGTGTATTCTGCGACTATTTCTGCATGTAAAATGACCATT
>BQNB010109914.1:0-22655 GCA_026074375.1 Tanacetum coccineum
CTTGATGGATTATCACGTATGGCATCTGCAGCTCTAGGTCAACCTGCTATTCCTTCTGATGATGTGGAGGAACGAGAAGAGGAGGAGGTTCCTCTAAGGCGTAAGAGGTCTGCTTATCGCCGTGCCAGGACAGCTTTTTCTACACCAGCTTTTGAACAGTTTCAAGCTCATCTTTCTGCTGGTCCTTCTGTTGCTGCTGACAAGGGAAAGGCTCCTATGCCTGATTTGGATATCCCTGCTGAGTTTCTTGCAGAGGATGCACAAGCCAGGAAACGCTTTGAAGAAGAACAGGCTAGTGAGCGACTGGTTCAACAGTTACAGGCTGAGGATTTGGTTCAGGAAGACTTGCCAAATGTTTCTGAAGAGCGCGCAAAGGAATTAGATGATCTCATGCTGCGTATGACAGAAACAGACTGGTTGAACTTGATGATGCAAGTTGGCTCTAATCCTGCATTGGCAAAAGAACTGTTGGGCGCTGATGTCAACGAGGGGAACTTTATTGAGCGCATGACTGCTATTAAGGAACGGAAGAAGCGAGCCTTGGCAGATTTACGGTATCGAGCTCTCAAGGGTAAGCCATTGAAGAAATCTGAGGTCACACAGCTGATGCGCAACTTGGTTAAAAATCAATGGTGTGCAGCTCATAATGGTACCATCACAATGAAAGACGTCAAGGCTATGACTCAAAAACAGTTGGTTGAAAAGTACGAGTATATTTGTAGACTCCTTGAAAAGGATCGCTTGTTGAGTGCTCAGTACAACCTGTTTCGACCCAAGCCTGCCATTACTGAGTCTCCTTCTAAGAGACAAAGGGTTGAACGTGCTTCTTCACAGCCAGCTAGTGTTCCTGCTGCTAAAACTCATACTGCTGATGACCCTGATTCTATTGGTGGTGGTAGTTCTAATCCTGCTGGTAGTGCATTTGGTTCTCCAGTTACTGACTCTACTGACACCACTCCAGCAGCCATGGATTCTGCTGGTTCACGACATGAGATTGGAGTTTCACCGTTTGCAGATTCTGCTGCTAGTTCTTCACCGTCAAATGTCTCTACTGATCACATACCACTTGATGTTTTGTTTGAATCCACATCAGGAGGTATTAATGACTTTTTCCTTGAAAGTGATGAGGAAGAGCAGATTGGTATGTCACGAGTTGCTGCTGACCCTGACTCGGATGACGAAGTGCTTGCTGAGATTCTCTTTCGGGGTAAGTCTATTTCTGCTGATGGTATTGTGTTGGTGGACAAGCTTCCTGATGATGAGATTGTTGATCCACGGGTTAAGGTGGAAACTGTTTCTGATTATGCCTCTTCTCCTCCTCGGAATCGTCGTAAACATCTTGGGGTGAGGAGTGATGACTGCCTATGGGATAAACCTGTTGAGGATTTTTTCAGTTCTGAGAGTGAGAGTGATGATGACATGGAGAATTATATTCCTCCTCTTCCATATGGTGAATTTAAAGATTGGGAGATGGTGAGTTGCCCGCTTGGTAACACTTATTATCATGTTTATTATCAGGAGAACAGGCGGCGAAAGTGCTTTACCTTCTTGAAAGAGTTGCTACCTCATGTTTATCGTGAGGATATTCTTCTTTTGCGACGACGGATGAATAGGTACTTTCGGTTAAACCCAGAAGTAAACATTGGTTTAGACCTCTGGAGGGATGTGAATATGTTGTGTCAGTCACTTCATTCGGATGACGTGGAAGATTTTTGGCGTACACAAGATGAATGGATTGTGAGTAGCTGGAAGTTGTATCCCAAGAGCTCTGTTCATGTCCTGGATTTAACGAATGGGAAGACTGTGTATATGTTTGTGGACAAGATCTATCCTATCCGGGCAACACTGCTGGAACGTATGTTACGTCACAAGCTCACAGTTCCACCCTCATACTGTCGGGATGTTGTTGTTGCTGGGAATATTATTCAGACGGTCCAGACTGGCTTACGGCAATCATATGAATGTCTTGCATCTGCTCCTATGTAAGTTGTTTCTGAGTTACTGTTTGTAGTTACTTCAATAGTTTGGTTTATTTATTTTTAAAAAAAATAGCATTTAACATCCTTAGATTTAGATACATCCCTGTAATAGTATAGTGTTGTACAGATATAGTGTTGCATAATTTTGGTGCTAGTGCTTGCACTGCACGACAAATGGTTTTCAGCTCACCATGGCTAACAGCCAAGAAAGAGTCTGGCTCACCATTGCAAACGGCTTTGGTGTGTAACTCAAATCCGTTGATAGCTGTAAGGGTTTGCTAAAAATCCTATGGCCTTCACTCACCATGTTCTTGTAACAAAGAGTGGCTAGTCCAAGAGGGTACGGCTCTTGGTAAAGACTTTCTCAAATCCGTTGATAGTTGACAATTTACTAAAAATTGTATGGTTATCGACTCACCATATTACTCTGTGTATGAAGAGTTGGCTAGTCCTGAGCAAACGGCTACAGGTAAAGACATGTCAAATCCGTTGTATGGCTGTGACGGTTTGCCAAAAACTGTTAGGGTATTCCAATTCACCCTTGATTCATGTTCTGAGAAATTGGACTGGTTTTTGTTACACCAGGGTGTTTGTTTTCACCAAAGTATCAACTAGCCCAAGAGTGAGTAGCTACTTGGTAAAGGCTTATCAAATCTACTTATGTTGCTGCAAAGACTGGAAGCTGCTGTTCTTTGATGTTGCTACTTCATTTGATTCTGCTGTTCATCGAGTTCATGCTGTTTCATTTGATGCTGCTGTTTTGGATGTTGCTACTTTGTTTCTGCTGCTACTCAATCCTCTTGCTTCGAGAAGATCTATCTAGAAACTTGGAATTAACAGAGTCAAAACCAAGTTTAGGGGAGGATTGTTGGGAATTATTGAAAACGACTAAGTGTCGTTTCTGCTGTTAGAGATATTCATTTCTGCTGATGGCATTAAGTCGTTCCTGCTGATTATGTTTCTGCTGGTCATGTTCTTGTTTTTGCTGACAAAGATAGAATCTGCTGATGTTATTTTTAGACGTGATTAATGTAATTAAGGAATTATAGTTATATTCTAGAATTATCTCATTAATATAGGAATGAGATATATTAGGAAGAGATTGATGTTTATCTCTTACGTAATTTTAGGAATCTTGTTTAGCAAATTTAGGGTTTCTTCTCTATAAAAGAAACCTTTAGCATTAGGGTTTTGGACCGATTAAAATCACAAAAACAATTTATTATTAATAGAGAGATCCATAGAGGATCATTGGTGATATTTGTTCTTCTTTATTCTGTATTGTTTAGTTTCCGCCTAAACATTTGATAGAGTCTCTCACGTATATACTTGTGATTACATAAGTACTATACAACCACAAAGGCTAGAAGATCTATCTATTTCTAGATCCTAACAGAAAACACCTTCGTAAGACCTTGGGTCGAACTTGGTGAGAGAGTCTTTCGTATTTAGAATGAAACACTTGCTTCCAAATACTTTGAAATAGTTAAGATTAAGTTTTCTACCTTTAATAATTTGTATTGGGTTTTTCTTAGGATTGGTCTAATTAAAATTATATTAAGTATATACATTGAGGTGTCTACCACATTACACCAAAATTTTTGCGGAATGGATTATTCGTTTAACATGGTTCTACTCATTTCTTGTAGAGTACGATTTTTCCTTTCTACTACCCCATTTGATTGTGGAGTACGAGGAGCGGAAAAATTGCGAGTAATCCCATCAGAGTCACAATAATTTCTTAATTGTACCTCATTATCAAATTCCCGACCATGATCCGTCCTAATGGACACTATATAACAACCTAATTGATTTTGGATATTTTTACTAAAATTTTTGAATTGTTCGAAGGCTTTGGTTTTATTTCCTAGAAATCTTGTCCAAGTAAACCTAGAGTAGTCATCTACAATTACTAAGGTATAATGATTCCCTCCATAACTTCGTATGGCGGAGGGACCGAATAAGTCCATGTGAAGAAGTTCAAAACATCTAGTCGTTGAGACCATATTTTTAGCTTTATGACTAGCGTGAGCTTGTTTTCTAATTTTGCAAGCGTTACAAAAATGTTGATCAAACTTAAGCTTAGGTAGATTTCTAACTAACTCTTTAGAAACTAATGATTGAATTAAATGCATATTTGCGTGACTGATGACATCAAATAACGTCACTTTTATAGCATCATTTATCCCATGTTTCTTACCCATTTTATATAATTATTGCATGAATTGGTACTTAATCATTTATATTGGAGATTTGCAGTAATTATGGAGTATTTTGGGAAGATTAGCTAAAAGGCACGCATTTTGGAGCTTAAACGAAGAAATCAGAAGAAAATTGTTTTGACATTCTATACGGCGTATCCATCAAGGAAGATACGACGTATATGTGGCTGTACTTCACAAGAAACCACGAAGACCTGTATGCCGTATCCAGAAGATATCATACGCCGTATCCAAGATATAGTATACAAAGATTCTGGAAGATATTGAACGTGGTCCCTACTCCAAGAAAACTCCCAATACGCCATATTGACTTCAACCAATACGATGTATCGACCCTATTCCAGTCACTATAAATAGAAAACCTAAAAATGAGTTTTAGGTGTGCTTGATCATATTTTTGATACCCTAACCACAAAAGTTAATTTTCAAAAGACAGGAAGAGCAGAAGAGGTCAAGCAAATCTTGTAATTCCATAGGAAACACCTTGTGATCACCTATACTCTTATAATCATTCGATTTTTGGTATCATTCGTTTAACTCGGTTCCTTGGTTGATTTGATTATTATTTTTGTATTAATTACAATGGTTAAGGGCTAATTCCCTTGGGTATTAGCCATGTTTATGAAGATTTAAATGTTTGGTTTGTTTATATTGATTGCTTAATTTATCGTTGGTTGTTGATTATGTTTATCAATTCATACTTGTTTATGTGGTTAAGTATATCATTCAAATGGATCTAGGAATGCAAAATATCTAGCTAGCTAGATGCCGGGATAGCTCTCCATATTTGAAATTTATATATCTAGAATAATATGATCACAAATATTGACCTATCTTTGCCAATCGCTTAAGGGAATAAGTTGTTCTAGCAGGTGACCTAGTATAACGTTCTTCTTCCGTTGATAGAGACTCGAACAGTGGACTACTAGTATATAAAGAGCCGTTAAGTAGTAAGTGGGTAAAGTCTCAATGAGCTAGGGTTTAATAAGATCACCATTATTAATCTCCTAAGATAGATTATAATCAGCAAATAGGATGCTTTATGCGAATGCATTTAATTGTGAGAGAATTCTACATGTCTAGGTTTTAGGAAGAAGTACCGCCTAAATCTTAGAATGATATGCCGCCTCGAAATAAGCACTCATTGCACTAAAATAAACAAACCTGCGATTTAATTGAATTAATCATGGTTAATACATTTTTCTTATAATTGGCTTGACCGCTCTTCTATCTTTTGATTATCTGTTTGCTTATGTTATTGTGTTTTAAATTGATTTAAGTCGCCACCAAACCTGTGCCAGTCTTTCAGACTGAATCCCCCCCCTTTATCCATTCGAACTAGGTTTAGCATAGGTTTAACATAGATTAGAATTAACATAGTTTAAATTGACTTAATTTAGTTAACCAAAATATTGATAGAACTAAAATATTAATGCTCTCGCTCTTAGTGATTGACACCCTACTTACCAACAAAGCTACAACTGACCGGGTATACTGCTCGTTAGTGTTGTTTTAGGTATAGTCAGAAAAATATAAAGGTAAAACTTGATAACAAATAAAATACCTAAACTACAATGACACGTCAGTGACCTAATCTTTTATGCCATAATGTAGAGTTTTCATCTATTGTTGCAAGACATATTTTATCTCTTGGAGAATTTCCTAATTTCATTACATATAAGCCTCTTTTCCTAATACCTCTAGCTATGACCTTTTCATCTTTAATTATTTTGCTATCGTGTTCGGTAAATATTACTTTGCACTTATTATCACATATTTGACCAACACTTAGCAAATTAAATTTTAAATTATCTATGTGCTAAACATTTTCAATTATAAGGGAGTCATGAGAAATCGTATCTTTGCCTATGATGTTACCGCGTAAACTACTTCCAAAAATTACGTTACCTTCATTATATGCTTTGTATGTAGAAAATAGCTTTTGGTTGCCCGTCATGTGTTTAGAGCATCCATTATCTTTAATCCACTTTTCGGGCTCTAAATTTATTCCCAAGCATATCTATTTAAATAATATATAACTCAAATATTTGGTCTCCAATATCTCATGGGTCCAAGGTTGTTAGTACCATACATCCTTTGCATATGTTGCATTTGATTTGGATGTGGAAATGGTGGACAAAATCCCCAAGGAGTATAATTTTGTTGTTGGGAATTATTCCATGTAGTAGGATATATGTTAGAGTAATTTTGTCTATCTTGATTTCTCCTAGGTTGTGGTGTTTTAGACCGTGGACGAGAATTATTGTTTCTCTTTGGAGGTGGAGTTTTTGATCTCACTTCGGTTTTGGTAAATCTAACTCTAGGTTTTAAAGATGGTTTATAAAAGCGCTTTACCTCGTCATCACTTGCAATGAGAACTTTAATATTATTTACAAGTATATATTTAGGTTTTGGACTCGAATTTAATTTTTCGGATTTTTCTTCTTCATGTCGAGATTCGGGTTCTTGAGATTTTACAAAATTTATTTGTTTAGTACCACTCGATGATGCTTCAGTAGAATTAAATCCTAAACCCGATTTATCTCTAGATGGTTTTTGAAAGCTTAAAATTTTCTTAAGAGAGTGGGTGCTTTTATCAAATTAATTAAGCTTAGTTATTTCTTCTTTAAGTTTCTCGTTTTTATTTTTAAGATTTTGACATGTTCTACATCTAAAATTTATTTCTTTGTTTTTCTCTAATCGAGACACTTTTTCTTTGAATTCGAGTACTTCATTTTTTATCCGATTTGTAATAGATTTTAGTGATTTATTTTTAGACATAACTTTTAATCCAAATTTGCATAATCGATTATATACACTATCTAAATTTAATTCGTCTATTGACGATAAATAATCACTATAAAATTTGGTTTCGGAAAGTACCTCATTTGATGATTGAGCCACAAGACAAGTTTTGTCTTTAGCTTTTTCTTCCTCATCTTCGCCGCTATCGCTTCAAGATCCTCCAACAAAAGCCCTTTGGTTTTTGTTTCTTGGTGGCTTTGGACATTCTCTAATGAGATGATTTGGATCTCCGCATCTAAAGCATTTTCTTTCGCTTTTACCGTTTTTGTCGTCTTTACCTCTTTGGAATGGATTTCTTTCATCACGCGGTTGCCTTACGAATCTACCTCGTCTTTTAAAAAATTTCTTGAAGTCTCTTATGGCCATGGCGTACTCTTCGTCTTCACTATTGGAAGTCAAACTTTCTTCATCACTAGATTCCTTTTTAGCTTTTAAGGCAAGAGATCTATTTTGTTCTCTTTTACCTTTGACTATTTCGGAATCTTTCTTTATTATCACTTCATAAATATTCAAGTTACCAATAAGTTCGTCAAGTGATAATGACGTCAAGTCCTTCGACTCTTCAATAGCTGTGACATTTGCATGCCATTTGGGATGAAGTGCCTTATGAAATTTCCTGACATAGTTCTTGCTAGAAAAACCTTCATCAAGTGCTTTTAGACTAGTAATAATAGTGTTAAATCTAGCAAAAGCATTATATATCGATTCATCTTCAGGAATCGTAAATTGTTCATATTGTTGAATGAGAAGATCTATTTTATTATCTTTGATTTGACTATTACCTTGGTGAGTGATTAATAAAGTATCCCAATTTTTTTTTGTAGTTTTACACATAAAAATTCTTTTATATTCTTTACGTGGCAAAGCATTATAAATTGCCATTTTAGCTTCATTATTTTTAGTTAAGATCATCGCTTTGTTTATCAAATGGTACAATTTCATCCTTTTTAGTTTCGGGATTATTTTGAATTGGTGGGAAATCACCATAGATAATAAGATGCCAAAGATCTAGATCTTTTGATTTCACGTAAGTCTCGAATCTATTTATCCAATAAATGAATCCATCGCTTTCAAAGAGTGGTGGACTTTGCATGGATTGCCCTTCTAAATATTTTTCTGATTCCATAGATCGATTCAAGTTTTAAAATACAGTTTATTTTAAAAATCTTAGGTGACCTGGCTTCTGATACCAATTGTGGAAACTAGAAGGAGGGGGGTGAATAGTTTATCGCTTTTTAAATTTAATTACCATTTATACAAAGTTATAGATTTGAGTTTAAGTGATATTAATGTGCACTCAATATGAACAATATATGTAAGTAAATGATCAAAATAAACAACACAATATTAAATACGAGATGAAAGGAAAGAGTTAGAAAGATCAAACCACAATGCAAAGATTTGTAGTGGTTCGGTAACAAAGCTCCTCTTCGCCCTACTCTACTCCTCGAGTACCCAACTCAAGAGTTCACTTCACTATGTCAACAAGCTCCCTTTAGGCGGAGAAAACCGTACACAAGTAGCTTACACTAATTTCCGACACTAAGCCAAATTTCGAGTTCTAATCTTAGCTAGAACCGATCTACCACACACTTGTATATTAAGGCCTAAAATACTAACCACCCTTACAAGTATTTACCTCATCTAAATACTATCACGATCAACCCGATCTAACTATTACACACGATCACAAGAGATATGAATGAATTACAACTTACAACATAATCGTAACAACGTTACGTAAATACAACTTAAACTATAATACTTTGTATCTTGACGATTACGAGTATTCTTCTCTTGCACTTGAAGAGGTAAGCTTGAATCACTTGGAAACTTATGATTAAATGATCAAAGGTTTTTAGAGGATGTAGAAAATGTATAAACTGATTTGGGATAGAAAGAATATATGTGCAAAAGGTGAGAAAATCTGTGAGAACAGTCCACTATTTATAGGCAAACCTGGGAGTCATTTTGCACGGTCAGCCCCCTTAAATACCCTGCCGACCCCCTTATCACTAAGGGGGTTGCCTCTTATAGGACGCTCCCAACTTTGTCCTTTTTTGGGAAGGTATTTTCTAAGGCAGTTTTATCCGTTTTTAGGGAGAAATTTTGAATTCAAATATTTATTTTGAATTAAATCTTTTTTTTTAAATAAAAAATATTTTGTCTAAACTTTATAAAAATGTTTGTAACATTTTATAAAAAACATAAGGTTAAAAAATACCGTTGATCATTAAATAAATTAAACATTTATTTATTCATATCTTAAGTGATTAATTGTTGAAATTAAAATTTATGACTAATAACTTGTTTATGTTTGATTTTATATTTAACGTTTTTATATTTTGTGATTATCAAAACGTTGAGAAGTCGAAAAATATAAATACATTTTTAGACATTATTTGTATTAATAGAAAATACTTAGGATCTCGGATGAGTGGTCCAAGTTATCAAACCTACTTCGATGTGTGTTTTAATCCTTTTTGAATATTTTACACAAATGAAGCACATATTTCATTATACAAGAGCAAAGCGTTGCTAAGTATAATATCTCGGAATTATGGTCGATGTGTTGTGTCAATATTGATAATATTTAACTACCAAAGTGTATGGTAAGTTAAGTACATCATTTCTCGGACGAGAAAACTATATTATCATGTTTATTATTTGTGTATTTTAGTGTGTTATGCAACACCATACCGAATTCAATTTAAGAGAATTCTCTTTAGCTACGTGAGTAGTTTGTATGTTTTTATAAAAATCTTTTTTTTCTTTTCTATCCTAATACACATAGCATGCAATCAACACATAAAATGAACAAGTTGACACAAAAACAGTATTTTCATCACAAGGGTGAGTTGCGATCAAACGTGTCATTTTGTCATCGAATTTGTCTATTTAATCTTTCATGTCTATCATGGGGAATTGAACATGCAATGTTGCGAGTAGATCGATTTCACTCATTTAAATATGTGAGACGATGATTACCACAATATTGACAGGAGGTAGATCAAATTTCTTGTTCATAGCATATAAGTTTGAAATGTAGAATCCGAGATAATGTCAAACATATTTTGAATAATGTATTGACATCTATCCTTCATATTGTTAGAACAACAATGTTTCTTAACTTTCATGCCTTTCACATAAGGCCTGACACATAGCATATAAGCACATAAGCACATAAGCTCTAAGAGCACAAATATATAAGGTAGTGCAAGCAACTTCTCGACCTCTAATTATTATCTCAACACCTCTCTCAAATCAATACCCTATGGTGCATGTCAACCATGAACAACCTCAACTGGACTCATATAATTTGGACTTTGGAAAATGTCATGCAAAAATCCTAAGCATGTTTTGTCTTAGACCAAAGTGTCCTCTCATTCGACTCACCCATTACTTGTTATATTATGTGACCTCTAGCTTCTTTGAAACTTTTAAGATAACCTAGCTCCAAAGCATTTGCTTCTAATGACGGAGACCTAATCGGATCTTGAACTAAAGGTTCATTGATCCTATCATCTTCTATTAAAGGAGATGACTTAGGCTCGAGAAAACTCTCATCAAAGGAAATGTTGAGAGATTCCTCAACTCTCATTCGTTCCTTATTAAGCACTATGTATGCTTTACTAGTTTGAGAGTATCCTAAGAATACACCTTCGTACGACTTTGGGTCAAACTTGGTGAGATGTACTTTAGTGTTAAGTGTAAATACTTTACAACCAAAGACCCTAAAGTACTCTAATGACGGCTTCCTATTTCCAAGGATTTCATAGGGTGTTTTATTAATAAAAGTTTCTAATATAAACCCTATTAAAGATGTATGTTTCCGTAGCTAATGCATGACATAAAATTTTTTGTAGAATGGATTGCTCGTCTAACATAGGACGACTCATCTTTCTTAACTTGCGATGTGTTCTTTCAACAATCTCATTCGATTGAGAAGTAAACAAGCCCAACAAGTTATAAGATATTCCATGTTGTTCACAAATCTCCTAATTTTTAGTTTATCAAATTCACTACTATGATTAGTTATAATTGAAACAACGAATAATCATGTAGGTTTTCAAGCTTTTTGCACAAGATATTAAACTTTCTAATACATCATCCTTAGACTCTACAAATACAACCCAAGTGTAGTTTGAGTGATCATCTACAATCATCAAAGTGTAGAAGTTGCCTTCGTAACTTTGAATCGAAGATAGACCAAACAAATCTAAGTGTAATACCTCTAAAATCCTAGTAGTTGACATCTCCTTCCTACTCCTATTGTTTGCATTACCTTGACTCCTTAGACCACATGTATCACAAAAGTGTCTTTCAAAACTCAAATTTGGTAGGTTCCTTACTAGCTCGTTGGAAGCTAAGTTTTGAACTAACCGCATATTGGCGTAACTTAACCTCCTATGCCAAAGCATTGAGTTGTCCACCATGGATGCAAGACAAATTTGTTGTTTGGAGTTATCTCTCAATTTGTAAGTATAAAGTTCATTTCTCCTATGACCTTTAGCTAACATTTTACCATTTTTACTAATAGTACAATCTACTTTAGTAAAGCTAACTATGCAATCACCATCACATAATTGACCGACGCTAATCAAGTAAAAACCTAAACCACTAACATGCTCAACATTGATAATTGTAATGGAGTCGTGAGAAACGTTACCTCTATCGATGACCTTGCCCTTTACGTTGCTCCCAAATACAACATGTCCACCATCACACGCCTTGTACGAAGCAAATAATCTTATATTCCTGGTCATATGCTTAGTGCAACCACTATCCACAATCTAATCGTCCAGTAGTAGATCACATTTGAGGCAAACCTCTTGAGATTCGACCGCTATGAGACATGTTGCATCATTTTGTGGTTCGTTGCCGTCTTCGCTATCGCTCCAAGCTCCTCTGAAAAAAGCCTTGTTCTCCTTGGGCTTTGGACACTCACCAATGAAGTAATCTTCTTTGCCGCAATTATAGCAACCTTGCTTTTATCTTGAGCTTTCACCTCATTTATTCCCAAAACTATTTCCGTGGCCTCTACCAAATCTATTAGCCACATTGCCGAATCGATCGCCACACCCGAATCGATTATTTTTGCAAAAGAACTTACGAAAGTCCCTTGCTATCAAATTGAATGCTTCGGCTTCATCTTTATCATCATCTAAGTCTTTATTACTTCCTCCTTGACTATCACTATCATCACTAGTTTGTTCTCAAGTGACTTTAGCTTTAAGAGCCAATGACTTGACCTTTTCTTTAGTAGTCTTAGAGGTTACGTCATCATTTTCTAAGACCATTTCATACACTTTAAGGTTGCTAATTACTCGTCAAGAGGAAATGTGGCCAAGTATGTGGCTTCTTCAATTTGACGTTACCTTGGCTCTTCATTTGAATGGAAGAGATCGAAGAAACTTCTGCACATGGTTCTTGTTAGAATAGTCTTTATCTAAAGATTTTTGACTAGTAACAATAACATTGAACCGTGTGTAACCACTATTAATTGTTTCTTCATTTGAGATTGAAAACTTCTCATATTGTTGAGTGAGAAGATCAATCTTGAAATCCTTGACTTGTGAATTGCCTTGATGAGTGATGATGAGTGTATGCCAAACCTCATTGGTGGTTTTACACATGAATACTCGTTCACACTCTCTACATGGTAGGGCGTTGTAAAGACTCATCTTGGCTTCATTATTTTTACCAAGTTGTTTCTTCTCATCATCCTTAAGTAGTTCATTTGGCGTGTCCTTCATCATCTTTGTTTCCGGATCCTCCATTTTGAAAACAAAATCGCCATTTTGAATGACTTGCCATAAGTCAATATCTTTGGACTTAATGTAAGTCTCAATGCGAGTTTTCCAAAAGAAAAACCCTTCGGCCTCTAGCAAAGGTGGTCTTTGCATAGAGCACCCTTAGCCATGGATCTTTACTCAACTTTTTCAAAAACCAAAGTTAGGATTTTAAATTTTGAAAAAGAATTTTTCAACTTAAAACAACTTATCAGGAATGGTTTAACGCTTGAAAACTTGAGTAAACTGCTCTGATACCAATTGTAGAACCGTAGGGGTATATACGGTCTTCTTAACTTCTTTGAAGTTTATAAAACTTCAAGTCTCAAAGATTTGAGTGGTGTAATGATCAACTTGAAGATGAAGACAATAAGTAGACGGAGATAGAGAGAGAGAGAGTCCACGCTATATACTAGTTCGGGATGGAGGGTTTATACCATCTGTACATCTAGTTGCGAATCGACAACACGATACTATTACTATAGTATAATCCTTATGGTGAAATATAAACCGTATTATAACTTCACTCCATCGATATGCACTAACATCGGCGCTCACTAAGAAGAGCTACTCCCTACGGTATTCAGCCCTCGGAATCCATCCCTAAGAACCTATGATTCGACTTTTCCTCTAGGATCACTAAGATCAACTAGGACCACTAAGAACTTCCCCTTGGAAACTTACCAAACCCCAACTATATCCCCAATGATCTAGGCTTGATCACTAAGATACAAGACTTCTCTTGCAACCAAATTGAATGAATGAAAGATAGTTGAACCAAGTCTTAACCTAACCTAGAGAATCGATTATAATAGAAAAGATATGACAAAGAAGACCCTCGACTAATAACACACAAGTGTGGATTAGGTCCTTGTGTGTCTCTCTTGCGAAGATGTGTTCTTCAATAGATGATAGAAGGGAAGATTAAGATCACAAGAGGTGTTAGACTTAGAGGATAGGAGAAGAGAAAAGTAAAGAAGAAAGAATGGCAAGAGGTGATGAATACAATAACCAAGAGGGGGTATTTATAGGCCAAAAACCAAGTTGGGCATTTTTAAACACCCAGTGGCATGTTGACCCACACGTCAGCGCGCTAGAAATCCAACTCAGGTTTTTCTGGTTTTTGGCGTGTTAACTACCCGCTCTTGCTAAAATCCTAATTTTACTTCACGCTTTGACCTTTCCATCATTATTACACTCAAGGTCAACCAACTCAAATTGACATTCAATAAAAACGTTTATGAAGTAATAAAAAGCGTTTTGGGGATGTTTGTCCAATGTTAAAGAGATAGAGAAGAACTATTGGACAAAGGTGTGTTTGGGTATTCCTCACATGTATATGGTTTAGTTTGGAACTTGGTTAAGAGAGAAAGAAATATGCCAAGGAATATTCTAAACTTGGTGAGGAAGTGTAGATGTTGTCATGGGGAATTTGAAATTCAAATTCAATATGACATGTGGGATAAAAAAGAGTGAGTTGACATGATGTGATAGAAGGGAGCCTATGGCTTATGATTTAAATTTTAAATTTAAATTTAAATGTTGGGGATAAGGATAAGGTTGAGGTGTAGTAAGTTAGCAATGGTTTGGAATGATTTGGCTCGGATGTGATGTTGATGTGATAGAAGGGAGCCTAAGCTTCAAATTTATAATTTAAATCTTAAATGTTAAGAAAGGTGGTGAGGTGTAAAGGTGTGTAGGAGAAGCTTGGTGAGTGTGTAAGATTTGAATTCAAACTAAGAAGTGTGTGAGGAGAGGTGTATAGAGGAAGCTTTGAGTGTGTGTAGTTTGAATTTAAGTGAACGAGTGTGTGTGTGTGTTGAGGTAAAGAAGAGAATGAATAGGGAATGTGTGGTAGAGAATGTTGGGATGTAATGTTTAGGAGCCTATGTTAGAATGATAGGGGACAAGAAGTACAACAAGGTACAATGGTGTAAGGGAATGTGAGTTATCCCATGTGGGTGTGTTTTGGGGAAGGTTTAAGAGAGGAAGGTTTAGGCTCGTTGTTGTAAAAATAAGTGATGAAGATGATAAAGGTAATAATTAAAGGATTGATTAGATTGATAATCGCATTTCCATAAGAAAGAAAAGAGATGGGAAAATTTAATTATGGAATGGTTTAGAGAAGGAATGTTTAAAGTGTATAGAAGACGTGAATAATCATTTGTTGGGTCAGAAGGGATTAACAAATGATTAGGAGGATGTTTATAGGAGAGTAAGTAAGGTGTATGTGACACGTGAGGAATTCATGTTCAAGTTTGTAAATTCATTTATATATAAAAAGGTAGAAAGGTTCAAAGTAAGATTAACTTTCAATTTCTACAAACTCAAATAGTCATTTAGACTTTAATCTACGATTATCAATAATAGATTTGATCACTAATCATCTTGATGCAAACAAGCTAAGTGCTTTGCATCTTAAGTAAAGCCTATCCCATAACGGGAAAAGATGCGTTTACGCAAAGTGACCTTTGACTTACTTTGACCAATAAGGGAGTAAAACCCGTTACGTGATTAAGAAAATGTAAATCTGGATTAAGGTCAAATGAATACTTTCGTTTGATGGTATGTTGGAAGTATATTCATACTAGGTTTAAAAAGAAGTTTCGGCCTTGGCTAGAAGCATTTGATAAAATATTTGAGTTGCCTTTTTGTTAAAAATGGGAGGATTTGTTTTTGCTTCTTTCTAAGTCTAAATCTCATTTGGAGTGTTCCCAAATGCTCAAGTATCATGTACATACCTTTATTGACGTTTTCACATGTGTCGGGTAAGAGGAAAGCCGACAAAACAAAACCCGCAAAATTAGGACAGCCCCTGGCATGCTAAACCACGCGTTGATGCGTCATTGGAGCGTCAGGAGTAAACTCTCACTTTTCTGAATTTTGGCTATCGTTTTTTATTTTTAGTGTTGTGAATATTTATTTTTCATCATTAAAATATAAATGAGATCCTAATCAATGTTGCACCAACAGCAGATATTGCTACTTTACTTATTTTTAGATCAAAATAAGTCAATAACCAGTACACAAGCAGATAAGCACTACAAAATAAGTAATCCAAACACTCCCCTTAATAGGCCATGTGATTAGTTATTGTGAGGTTTTTATTTATTTATTAGAATATATTTTATATTAGATGGTTATCGAGATTTGATTGATTATGCATGATTATAGGTCCTAAAAATTGTAAATATAGAATAAGAGGGTGTTTGGGATTGGGAAAGGAAATTTGAAGCAAGTATCCTGTTGTTGATACTATGCTCTATCAAACAAAAGGTGTATTTCATAAAGTAGACAATTTTGAATATCCTGCTTTATTTTTATTGTGTTTGTAGATGCTCATGAAGAAAATGTTTTAAAAAGTACTGAAATGGGAGGATATTGAGATTGTGGATACTAAAGAAGGCGTAATAGGAATGAAAAACAAGACTATTGGTGTTAACTTTATTGATATCCATTACCGTACCAGTGTTTACATGGTCCCTGAAATTCCTTATACACCGGGTTTGCTCCTTCAGCTCCATTATAGACATTAGTACAATTACCACCTACTCTTGAAATGTGGCATATATGAACTCAAAATCCCTCAAACTAAAGTACAAAACTATGAATGAGTGTCAAATCGATACAAGGATAACTTTGATTTGCATGGGTAGAGGCAGTAGGTGTGGTGACAACCATCGAAACAGGTTTGAATGATTTGAAAGTTATGGTTTATCATTCAGGTGTGTGACAGGAACTTCCAAAGATAAAGTCGTAGCTAAAGAAAGGTCTCCAAATAGCACTTTTGCCTATCCTACAGAACTGAATCTTCATTACTTCAAGTTGTGGTAAAAGTTTAATTGTGAATTGCAGGGCTGCAAAGCTTGAAATGACTAGAGAACGGACAAACGATGGCGTAAAAACAATTATGGGACCTATTCTAGCAATCAAATTAGGTGAAGCGAGGCAAAGAAAAACATGGTTTAACAGCATGGTGGCAACTTATACTGATTGGGAAGATGCAAGAAATGACTCTGTGAAGTCGTCACTTTTAGGGACGGTACACCATTACCAACACATGTCATACACAACTGCCTGAAAATATTGGAGGAAGAAAGTGTAGTGTGGCAGAAGGTTGATGTTTTGCTATTAGATAACTTGGCGGTCCATGCTTACAAATTTTAGATTTTGTTAGCTCATCTTAGAACCCATTTATGTTTGTTTGAACTATGGATGTTTAAGATTTGCTATTTATGTTTTCCAATTGAGTTTAAGTAAATTAAGATTTAGCGGATATTCCCGCAGTAAAAGCAGCAATTGCTTCATATGTCTAGGTAATAATTCGGTATAAATACATTCCGCCCAAAAGCGCGGGCATAAAACCTCATTGTAGCATATTTATAAAAAATGTGAAAGATGTTCGAAATTTAAAGGGAACGAAGTGAGGACAATATAGTCATTTCAATTTAAGACATGGACTCGCAAGGAGGTCGTTTGCACTTTTAATAATTTGAATTTTTTTGATTTGTGACATTTTTAATTATAATGTTGTTAGCCTTAAAATATTGAGCCAAACAAGGAAGCTCGGCTACTAATCATGGAAGCTCGGTCTTTATTTCGTAAATGTTGTAATAGGCTAGAACGGGAATTGGGCTTATTAATTAATCTAATATTGTACGTTTTTCGGACTAAGTTCCAAAGTAATCCCGAGCCCGACCCAAGATAAAATACCAAACGGTCCAAAGAAAGCCTCTTTAGGCCGGTCCATTAAGTGGTATAAATACCCCTCTCCAAGTGTGGAGAGGGTGTTGGTTCTTATTTGTAACACATACACTTATTAGAATTCAACCATCTTTTTCTTCTCTCTACTTTCTCTCTCTAACTTCTCTCTAAAGTTCTTCTCTTCTTCTTATCTTTTTTCTTGATTAATACCATGGTGAAGTGAAAGTGATTCCGGTTCCTACAATTGGTATCACTCGGCTTGGGTGGGTTTAGTGTTTTTGTTGTGGTAATGTAACCTTTGCCCTTTTTGTGTTCTGAATATTTCATTTTTAGTCCTTTGACTATTTGACATTTGTTAGTTTATTCAGATATTGTACCATGTTAACGGTGGTGATTTTATGAGAATTGCGGTAATTTATGGGTTATTGTGAAAAATAGTCCTTTTTAAAGGTTATTATTATGTTAGTTAAGTTCCGGGTGGTTGACCCGTGAAATTTTAGAAATGCCAAAAAATGAGTCCTGACATGTCCGTTAATGTCCAAATGAGTTTTGAAGGGTTTAAAGTGTAAATATGTCGTGTAAAAACTCTTGGTTAATGAAAAAGTATTTTTAAGGTGAATAAAAATGCTAATTAACTTTGGGGAAAATTTTACGATCAAGTTTTATGAGTTTTAAGTGATCCCGACAAGAAAAGAAAGACCCGAGACCCCATAGGATCCTATAACCGGTCAAGAGAGTCAAGGGAGGGAGAAAATGGCTATTTTCTAGCAAGTGTGTCTATGCCTAGTACTAATATTCCTTTCACCAACATTTTCATTAATTCAACTCATTTTCAAAAAAAATAAAACACACACATAAGTGTGTGTGTCTTGTACGTCCGACCAAAGAAAACAACAAACACCATAAATTTCCAACTTTGATCAATAACGTGATATTCCAGGTTGATACGAGTATTTGGGTATTCATTTAAACAACATTTGGGTTGTTCGGTTCGTGTCGAAATCTATATTTTGAATACTTTTCTTGTAAGTTTTTAAATTTAAATTTCGTTTGTCCTTTTGGATTTATATTGATGCATAGATGTTAGTTGTATAAGTTGATCGTCGTAAAAAGTGAGTTTTGAAAACGAAACGAATATAAAAGGGGTGTTTGGTTGCGTCGAATAAAAAAGAAACAAAGAGGGTTTTGTAGTTTTGATATTGTGGTCGTGATGGTTGAAAAACATATATTGCTAGATATCTTAATTTGGATATTAACTTGTATAGATTATTTGGGCTTATTTTTAAGCACTTTATGGCTAAATTTGAGCTTATATGCTCGCGGCTTATTTAAGAAAACACAAGGGATGTGTTTTTAGTTATTTGCTTTATATTGCGTATATTTACGGACTATTTTTGTGGCTTACGGTGTTAACCAAATATATATTGTAGCTTATTAAGCTTATTTTTAGCTTATGGATATGTTTTTGGAGCTTAAAAGCTCACGGCCCAATAAGCACAAATAAGTCGTGGCTTATTTATTGGCTTATTGTGGTCCGGTTTATTTTTTACTTATTAGTATGAGCTTATGTATATAAATGGGTCTTGGTTTTGGGCTTGGATCGTATTTTGGACGTATAAATACCTTAATGGACCCTTATTGTGCCGTAAAGCCCAATAAGCAATATTTAGTCGTTTTAATAGTTTTTGACGGACTTTTGAAAGTGAAATGTATTTACGAAGTGATATTGAACGTTATTTTGGGAAAACGTTTTAGTAAGCGTTAAAGATTGAGATTTTAGAATTTTATCGGAAAGGTGTCGAAAGTTTGAAAAAAATATTTGAAATAAAAGTTAAAAAACCTTGGAAAACGTTATATAAACGTACGGGTCATGTCGAAATTTCATAAAAAGTTTATACTTAGAAAATTTTACTTAAGAACATGATTTTTGGTTTTAAATAATAAATTATTATTTTATTATTTTATTATTTTAATAAATTCATTAAAAGACGAAAAATACAATTTTTCTTGAAACTTCTTTAATATGCTTTTTATGAGTAAACGTTTCATTTTGAACCATATTATGATTATTTTTACGGTAACTAAGGTTACCGAATGGACTTATCGATATATATTTATAATTATTTATTATAAATATTTACTTATATTACTTATCTATTTTCTTTAAATAGTATAAGCATGTATTGTTGAGATATCGGATTAATAAGATATTTTGGGATGAGACGTCAACCATTACACCACTAAATTGTTATGGGTAATTGTACAACGCATCTAACCTCTATGCATCAAACGTGAAGACTGTTTTGAAAATGAATGATTAAAATGGGACATTAACTGGACTAGGTCGTGTGTAGAAGTCGTTGCATTTGCTTATGTGATTGAGATTTGGTTGTTTAAGACTTGCTTGAGGTGAGTTCTCGAAGCCCCATTTTTCTATTGTTTTTCTGTTGGGGTAAAATGATACCCAAATGTGTGTTTGAACTATTTTTATTTGAACTGTGCGAAACGTGGTTTTGTTTTTGGGACAATTATGTGCTTATGATTGCTATGTGAATATATGTGATGTAATTTTACTTGCGTGTACTATGTTTGGCACGGAAAGGGTGATTGGCAAGGAATTGCCATGTCTATTATGATTTTACTTGCGTGTACTGTGTTTGGCACGACAAGGGTGATTGGCAAGAAATTGCCATGTCTATTGTGGTCCTGCCCTAATATAGTGCTCCAGCTGGTAGGCTCTTTAGGTGCGTAAGTGACATATTGTGTTTTTATGACTAGCGGGGATGCTAGGGCATGGTGATCGACTAGCGGGTATGCTAGGTCGTGTTTACATGATTAGCGGAGATGCTAAGTCATGGGTGATTTGCATATATTCACTATCATATTGCACTATTGTTCACTATTTTGAGATATTCGCATAGCTTTTTGTTTGGAGTCAAACCTACGAGCTCACCAACATTATTGTTGACGTTTTCGAGTATCATTTTCAGGTGAAGTGAAAAATGAATAGTTTGGTGATATATGATAGCAGGCTTAGAAGTATCCCATGTGGATTTTTCATGTGAAGCTTTGCTTGTTTATTTGTTGGTTCTTAGTATTTGGAAGATTTTGGTTTAAGTTTGGATTTGGACCCCTGTGTGGGCATTTAGAATTGTAAGAGATTATGGATTTGGGTATGATTTGGGACATCACTCGAGGTTTGTTCGAGGTTGATGGTCTTCGTAACACTTGAAGTTTACGCATTGTAGTTTTCTCTATATTGTATCTTGTGTTATGATTGATTATTATGTTGCACTCCCGAGTTATCGCCATTGTCGGGATGTGACAGATTGGTATTAGAGGCAAGGTTATAGAGAACTAGGTGGGTTGGCCTAGACTATATCCGTCATTTAGTTGCGTATAGGATCTATGTACGCGGTGTTCCGCTTTTGCTTGCTTTCGCGTGTTTACGGTTTGGTGCTTTAGTTATGTCAGTTATTGAGATGTGTGAGCTCAATAGTGAGTACGACTGGGAAAGGATGCGGATGTAAATATGGTGGCCAACGTAGTTATAAAAGTATCACAGCTTACTCGTACTTGGTAATGTTGTTCACACAAATTGATGTTGACACCATAAGGGGGTATTATGTGTATAATTATATATATAGTAAGATATTATATATATATATATATATGTTAGTCTTCCTACCTACCTAACATTGCCCATGTTCTCCCTCGTGTATATAATGCCGCCAAGGATGAGGACCTGAAGTGCTGGTCGGCCTGTTGCCAAATCACGAGGAGGGTGAACGAGTTGGTAGAGGTGAGAGGGGTAGAGGACCTAGGGGAGGTAATGATGAGCGTGTTGATGAATTGAATGGTCAAGGGAATGACCAGGAGGAGCTAATGGAAATGTAGAGGGAGTTAATAGGGGTGTAGGAGGAGCACCCGACTTCTCGATGATCATTGCCCAACAATTGCAGAACCTCTTACCCGCCATTTTAGCTCAGGTCGGTAACCAAGGAAATGTTAGAAATCAAAATGGTAATGCGGTTAATAAGAACATTCAAGAGAACGTTAGGAATGTGTTAGTGAATGGCAACCAGGTAGGTTGTTCATATAAGAAGTTCTTAACTTGTAACCCTAAGGAATATGATGGTAAGGGAGGTGTTGTAGTTCTTACTTGATGGATTGAGAAAATGGAGTATGTGCAGGATATGAGTGGATGTAGTATTGACCAAAAAGTGAAATACACTGCTAGTTCATTTGTGGGTAAGGCTTTAACATGGTGGAACTCCTAGATCCACACGCTCAGCCAGGAAGTTGCTGTTAGTATGTCATGGAATGACTTTAAGTTTATGATGATAGAAGAGTTTTGTCCTAGTCATGAGATGCAAATGTTGGAAACTGAGATGTGGAATCACGTTATGGCCGGGGCTGGCCATGCGACTTATACTGATAGGTTTCATGAGTTGGCTAGATTAGTTCCCCATTTAGTGACCCCAGAAAGTAGGAAGATTGAGAGATACGTGTATGGCCTTGCTCCACAGATCCGTGGGATGGTGGCAGCAACAGAGCCAAAGACTATGCAGAAGGCTGTGCAGATTTCTAGTGCACTGACCGATAAGGTTGTTAGGAATGGATCAATTAAGAAGATTGAGAAAAGAGGAAATGTGGGGGAGCCTAGCAAGGATAAAAATGGTAGGGATGATCATAAGAGGACTAGGACTGGAAATTCTTTTGCTACAACCGCAAACCCTGTAGGAAGAGAGAATACGGGTGCTTGGCCTAAGTGTACCACTTGAAACTCCTACCATGCACCCGAAGGGCCTTGTCGCACATGCTTCAACTGTAACCGCCCAGGTCATTTTGCTAAGGATTGTAGAGTTGTGCCTAGGAATGTGAACCCGGTAAATGTAAGGAACCCAACACCTGCTCGTGGAGCATGCTATGAATGTGGTAGTACCGACCATCTCAAACCGGCATGTCCTAGATTGAATAGAGCACAAGGACTAAGAGGAAACCGTCTAAACTAAGTTGTTGTTAATAACGGGGGTCAGGGTCGTGGAAACCAAGGGAACCAAGCTAGGGGTAGGGCATTTGATAAGTGCTTAATTACACATATCTTTTACCTCTAAAAACGAGCTTAAATGACCAAAAACAGACAAAAACTG
>BQNB010109915.1:9230-20132 GCA_026074375.1 Tanacetum coccineum
AGAAGAAGAGAAGAGAGATTACTAAATAACAATTCGTTTCTTGGCGAATACGAATGTTCTTCTCTTGCACTTGAATGAGAAATAAGAGATGAGAAGAAGAGATTAAATCACTTGAAACAAGATCTAAGAATGTTAGTGATCAAGATATTTAGAGAGAGAAAGAAGATTTTAGAGAGAGAAAATTATCTGAAAATTTCGTGCTAAGAGGTCTAATTTTCTACAAGGAATGTAGCATTATTTATAGGCAGAAAAACCCAACGGTCACTGGGGGCGGTCCCGGCGGTCCCAGATATATTTGGGGGCCGCTAGGCCTATAAGGGGGCCGCCCAGTAGACTACGCTCCCTTTTTTGTCTTTTTGTGGGGAAGGTTGCATCTGGTATGTAACCTTCTATTTTGGGGGGAAAATTTGAATTTCAAATTTTAAGTTTTTAATAAAACTTTTCTTTTAATTAGAAAATATTTTGTATAATTAATTTTGTGAAATTCTTTTGTAAAAATATGATGGATAAGAGAAAAATATTTTTTTGATCACTATCATGCTTAATGATTTGTTTGTTCATACCTTAAGTGAATACTAATCTTTGAAATGGAATTTTACGATTAATAATTTGTAAATGTTTACTTTTATCGTAAACGTTTTTACATTTTGTTATTATCAAAATGTTAAGAGGTCGAAAAATATAAATAACGTTCTTAGACATTATTTTATAAACAAATTTGAACGTTAGGAGAAGGAGGTGAGTTAGATATGAGTTTGAAGTGATGTGATGGTTTGGAGTCTAAGATTCAAATTCAAATTTGAAAATTGAATGTTAGGAAGGTGTAGAGGTGTGTAGGAGAAGTTTTAAGTATGTGTGTGTGTAACTTGAATTTCACCTTGAGAGTGTGTGAGTCAGTGTGAATGAAGAAGTGTATGGAAGAAGCTTTGAATATGTATGTGAAATACAAATTGAGAGTGTGTGAGTGAGTGAGTGAAGAAGAGAATGATTAGGGAATGTGTGGGTGAGAATGTTATGATATGACACGTAGGAGCCTATGTAGGGAATGTGGGGAACAACAAGTACAAAAGAGTACATTGTGTAAGGGAATGTGAGTTGTCATGTTAAGGATAAGCTTGGGGAAGGTTAAAGGTTGTGAAGAAGGCGAGGAGAATAATAATCAAAGGATTGATTATGTGGTATGATATTGTCATTAAGGAAGAAAATAATTTAACAATAATGATTAAGGAATGCATTTGGGAAATGGGAAGGAATGTTTAGATTGTGTGAGAGAGGTAAGAATAATCATTTGTTGGGAAATGAGGATTAACAAATGATTAGGGGAATGTTTAGTGGGAAGTAAAGGTGTAGGTGATGTGTGAGAGATATTAAGGAATGTGGGAGTTTGTAAAACATTTAAGTGTAGGAAGTAATAAAGATCAAAGCATAATTAACCTTCAATTACTATAATCACAAATAGTCATTAAGACTTAATCCATGATTATTCAACAATGTATATGATCACTAATCATCTTGATTCAAACAAGCTAAGTGCTTTGCATCTCAAGTAAAGCACATCCCGTAAAGGGAAGGGATGCATTTACGCAAAGTGACCTTTGACTTAGTTTGACCAATAAGGGAGTAAAACCCGTTACGTGATTAGAGACAACATAAATTTAGATTAAGGTCAAATGAATACTTTGGTTTTATGGTATGTTGAAAGTATGATTATGCTATGTTTAGAAAAGAAGCTATGGCCTTGGCTAGAGGCGTTTGATATAGAGAATGAGTTGGTATTTTGTTGAAAACAGGAGGACTTGTTTTATCTCCTTTCTAAGTCTAAACCTCATTTCGAGTGTTTCTATTTGCTCAAGTATCATGTACATACCATTATTGAAAGATCCATATGTGTCCGATAAGAGGAATGTAGACGAGCAAATCTGTTAAAACGGACTTCGGGTGTAGCGTGCTGGACACATGCTGGCTCGTAGCCAGCGCTCCAGAACTGATGTTTTAGTTTTACAGATTTTGGATATCGTTTGTGATTTTAAGTGTTGCGAACGTTTATTATTCATCGTTAAAACATAAAGGAGATCTTAGTCAATGTTGCCTCAAAATTTTTCTCCTTTTTGATGATGACAAATAAAATTTTGAAAGCAAATAAAATTACAAACATAGCGAAGATGAAGAGCGTCGTTGATGTAGCTTGCGTCTTGATCTTGGCCTTGTAATTTGGTGAAGCTTGGACTTTGTCTTCACCTATGAGCTTTAGTATCTTTTCTTCTCCCCCGTAAGCTTTAGCTCTCTTTGCTTTCCTTCTCTTCCTTTTGTCAAATAAAAAATGAGGGATCTTGACCTTTTGCTTGAAGGTAGATATCTTTGTAGAGGTAGAGAGTAGATATCTTCAAACATGCTCCCCCAAGATCGTTGCTCCCCCTTATTCTAAGGCGGGGATCCATGAGTCAGGAGCATTACCTTCGAGGTGTTCTTGGCTATAACTAGCAACAAACACAAAAAGCCACAAGCAACAAACATATACACATGTTCAAGTCTAATATGGGTTAGTTGACCGTTTGCAAACTTGGAAACATGGATGGGTACAAACATGATTTATTAGGACATTATAAATTGTTGCATATATTCACATACATATATTATCATTTTATATGTATAGCTATAATGACTTCAATTATTTTTTTGTTGAGCAAGTTAGGGCAATTATACACATAGACAAGCAAATTATTTCAAACAAACGTAACATAGCATTCAAAACATTATGGTGGTATCTACTAATTAAATTAAGGTTACTAGAAAGTTTTTATTCTACTATAACACCATTTTTAAAGTTCAAGAGAATTTATGGTGAAAGGAGGGCACATCAGAGACACATCATCCACTTCCATCATTCGAGATGCCTCTTTTGGGTGTGCATTTTTTATGTATTCAAAAAGTGTCGTTATGACCCTTGCATAAGGAATTGGGTCCGTGTTGAATTCTAAACCATCCATCCTTTTTTCCACAAAGTAGGCAAAATTAAACGGAGTGTAGGTTTCAATGCAAAAGAGCTTATATCCAACAATGATGGACAATTTCTCTTGTGCTTCAATCTCTACGAACACATTTTTGAGTAAGACATTCGTCCAAGCTTTCCAATGATCGTGATGTTTAGACTTGTCCCATGATGGTGATGGGATAGTTTTACAATGGTTCTTTCAAGATGACATTTTGAACAAGAGCTCCATTGATTGGAGGGTCGTTCAAATATGGGATAAGGTGATAGAATCTAATTTTCTTAAAATTAATTGTTTTGGTTGATATGCAATTAAACAAGATTCCATTAGAGCATATATTCAAGACTTTGCCAAAATCACTAAGATACCAATTGTAATCATGACCATACATGTGAAAGCACAGAGAGGTTGTAATTCTATCAAAGTAATACCTAGCATAGAATTCTAGAATGTGACGGGGATAAATAGATGATGTCAAGTTCACAAGTGAAAAGAAATTAGCACGAGTAAAGGGTTGTTTTAGACTAGTGGCAAATACAAAATTCTTGTTGCAATGTCGTCCTTCATGATAAGGACGATTCTTAAAAGGTTTGTAGGAATTGCTATTGTAGCGGAAATTGACATGTTTCATGAAGCATTTTGAAGCCATTTTCTTAAAGAGGTGAGAGTTGAACACTAGGAGTGATAATGATTATATTTGCATCTAACTTCCTTTTATAATGGTGTATTAGGAGTTATGTATGAATTTTAGATTGGCTAGTGACTCTTGGGTAATAATGTTTAGTACTTTTGATTCCTTGTTGATTGAATAAGCTATGGGTTTTACAAGAAAAGCATGGCATTGGGAGGATAATTATGCTCTTGTGATTTGAGTGATTTTGTTTTTGTTTAGTTGAGATTTGGTTGAGATTGAATGATTAAGTTACATAAGCTAGTTCCTACAATTATATAGTTTGTAATAAAGCTAATTGGGCCTGAATTTAAATTAGTTAGCCAATTTAGCTAAGTAGAGTTAGTTTAATGAGAGTAGTCTAAAGAGATATAATTAAGACATTAAGATAAGCTTCCTTATTCTTGTAACCTCATCATTCTCTTTTTCTCTCATTAATAGAAAACTCCTCATTTGATAAACTATCTCTCTCTAGTTTCTCTCTCTCTAAACTTAACCTTCCTTAATATGATACAATGCTAAAAGGGACTATATCAACATGGATTCTTGGTTTTGTCTCCAATTCTCTTTGAAGGTATAAGTATTGTAATTTTTTAGAGGTTTTAAAATTTTATTATGAGTTTATATAATAAGAGTGTTTTTCTTGAAGTCTCTGTTAGGCACCCTTTGAGGGTTATTGAATTCCTTGTTCATTGTGTTTGTCTGGTTTCTTGGATTCCCAACGGTTCCGACATCATTTTGTATCAAGAGTAAAGGTTCCCAGAAAAGAAATCATGCAACTTGGAGAAGCTAAATCAAGAGAAACACATAAATTTGTTTTACTTCATCATATTATGTGCAGTCGTGGGAGAATTGGCGGCACACATTCATTCACTGTTAGATTTTAATGATTTTTGGGCACGACATTTAGGACACACTAATCTACGATCTCACTTTTCGGATTTGCGATTGAAGTTCTCTATGATCTCACCGTTCGGATTCGGATTTCAATGATTGTTGAAGTTGCTTTTTTTGTTCTATATAAAATTTTAATATAAGTGGCTATACTTACCCCCATAAATGTGTAGACGTCGAAAAGCATTTGATTATATAGCTCAAAGATTCACTAGACGAGGCACTGACATAACTAACCAATGAGGACCATGTGTTGTAGAGAATTAAGACATCCTTAAACAACTAAAGAAACTTCAGACATTTTCCAAAACTAACCTAAGCGTAGAGTCGCTGAACGAGGCAACAGTCACGTGAGTGAGGATGATGTCACTTCACCTGGATGATCTTATCGAATGGTTGGCATGATGGAACGTGATTTTCCATAGAGAAGTCATATTAAGGAAATGGAGGGGGTTAGAAAGTTTTAGTGTTCGAGATTTGGAAAGACAAGACTTGAGGACGAGTATTTACCAAGAGGAGGAGAATGATGCATGGCATGTTCGAGCTTCAGCTCCTCCGGCTTAGCCACCGGTTATTCGGTAAACATGTGAAGTCATGTGTTTTAATTTGTTCGAGAAGATTGAAGGGTAAAATGACAATTTAAGTGTCGTAATCTATCTTTTTTAGTTTTAATAGATCACTTATTTTTACGGAAGATTTTGTTTAGTTTTTTTTTTAATTTTGGCATGGATTCTTAGATTTTTCTCCAAGTCTCTTTTAAAGTATAAGTATTATACTTGTTTAGGGTTTTAGAAATTTATTATGAGTTGATAAAATAGGAGTGTTTCTCTTAAAGTCCTGGTTGGGCACCCTTTCAGGGTTTTATCCGAATTCTTTATTCTTTGTTCTTGTGTGGTTTCTTGCATTCACAACGGTCCCGCCATCGCTCATGCTTGCAGTTCTTATTCAAACCTTGCTTTAACCTTGTTAAGTTGATTTAACCCTTTAGAAACCTAAATACACAACTTTTTTAAACCAGCCTCACAAGTCGTATGCTAAACTCGCTTTCTTAAAAACTTGATCTACTTTCCTTTAGAAAACCCTTAAAGATTCTATATTTTCACCTCAAATCTACAAACTTGTACACCAAGCATTCATTTTTTCTTGAATCCTCAAGAAACAGCTAAACCCTGCATGTCTTCAAAGTTATTACCAAAACTTGATCTTTAAGAAACTAGCGGATGCCTTCAAACCTGATTTGTTAAGCCACCCAAAACCAAAAATCCCTTAAAGCTTCTGAACTTTCAAGATTGATTATCTTCAAGAAACTATAAATCATTAACCTTTTGAAGCCTTTAAACCTCTTTGTCGACACTCTTTGTAACCTCAATCTTGATCTCCATGTAAACCCTTGGAATAGACTTTCTTGCACCTCGAGAAACCCTTAAAAAATCTAAAACTTGCAACTCAAGTTTCCTTTTGATCGACCTAATCTTCAGACACCTTGTATCAACACAATGATAACCTAAAAACAACACGAACCCCAGATCTGTACACCCAACTTCGACATAATGTATCTCAATACTTAATGCTCAGATGCAAGATTCCTCTAGTGAGACCCTACGTCTATGTTTTCTTAAACCTACAATTTCAACTTTTGAAGAAATCCAACCGTTAACAAAACCGCATCTCTTCTACCACAACTGTGCAAAAGCCAACAAACCAAACTACGTTTATCCTTTTCACTTGTTTGGGCTCTCCCCACACTGTATGATAACTTCTTCTCGAACAAGAATCTTTTACCAATTTTTTCAACGTACCTCAAAGCTTAGCGCGGAATTGATCAAAGAACTCACAAAAAGGTCAACAAATCAATATAACTAGATACAACAAAATAAAGAAACAATATGCACACATTATACACCCTCGAACCCCCTTTATTAAAAGCCAATAAAGGCTTACAACGAGACAAGCAGAATGAATGAACTAGCATCCTGTTAATACAAATATTCGCGTAAAAACGATATTTATATTTAATGATCTTTAAGTTTTGATAATAACATATATAATGTCATACTACGTAAAAGTTTATGTAAATAAGTTATTTAGTCGTAAGTTTACTTACCGACGCCAAATCACTTAAGGTATGAATATGGCATTATAAAGCGTAGTTAATGATCAAAGAAAAATATTTTGTCTTGCATACAAATTTAATCATTTGCGTAAACTACTACGAATCAAATGATTTCAAGTAAATACATGATTAATTATAAACTAGTTATATTAATCAATAAGACAAAATAGAATTACCATAAATGGAAACAATCTTTTCAAATCTAGAAAATCTTTCCAATTTCATGTTAAGAAATATATTCTTCTAGAAGAATCTATTAACAATATGATTATTAAGTACAACTAGAATATTTTTTTAAGATTAGTGGTTAACCACTAAAAACAAAATAACAGCTAGCTGCTACCTACGAATCCACCAAAATTAAAGACGAATCCAGGCTACGGTGGATTCGTGCGGCTGGCATATCATGGCAGAATTTGAATTTCAAATTTACCTATAAATAGGAACCAAATGTTTTCATTTGGTTCATCATTTTTCTTACTTTTCTCTTGCATATTTATTTTCTCTCATACATTATTTGATCATTATACTTGTTATATAATCAATTGTAAGTGATCCAATCATTCACTCTTTAGTGAAGAACACAAAGAATACATCAAGTTTCAAGTGTTGTTAGTTTAGTAGAGTCACCACATTTGTGATATTTATCCACTTTCATCTACTTGTCTTGTGTTACCATATGTGTATGATAAGTTAGTATATTAGGCCTTAAAATACGTAGTGTGTAAGATTCGTTCTATCTCGAAGTAGAACTCGGTATTTAGCTTAGTACCGGAAGTGTAAGCGACGTGTACGGTTTTCTCCGCCTAAAGGGAACTTGTTGACATAGTGAAGAAAACTCTCGAGTTGGGTACTCAGGGGGTGGAGTAGGGCGAAGAGAAGCTTCGTAGTCGAACCACTATAATCATCGTGTCTTTGGTTTGATCTTTCTTATCTTTACTTATTTACATTCCGCATTTACTTATATATTTATTGCATCCCTATCATATACATACGTGTATATCGATTGAATTCACATAAGTAGACAATCTAAGTTTTAATTTTTAAAACGGTAAAAACTATTCAACTTATCTTATAGTTTCCACCCCCCCTAAACTCTATTTATAAAGATGAGGGGGGGTACAATCCCTATTGAACTATAATTCATATTAGTTTGTCTCTTAAAACAAGCAATCCTATTATAAGTATAACCCTAATGTTTGGTTGATAAATTTAAAATTATGGAATTTTCTTATTTTGTCAAAGATCTAGAATTTCGAATTTAAAATATCTTCACATGTTTGATTGATAGAAATTCATAATATTCTGAAATATGTCGTTATGTTTGTTATTGCAATTTTTTAAGTAAGTGACGTATTCACTTTGATTAAAAAAAGACAAAAAAATTAACATGGATAGTTCACGTTTCCTTTTTGGGATGTCCCAATTTAATTGTCTGCTACTAAAAATAGAGAGAGAAGTTTGATTAAGTTTACTATATTACCTTTGTTTGAAATTATTACTACAAACTTTAAAAAAGAATTTAATTAATTAGTTAAGGGTAAAACTGTTATTCTACTATAAAGTAAGAAAGAGAAAGCGGTAATAAATGCATTTTTCTTAAACTGTGTGTTTTTTATCGGGGCGCATTACATAAATTACATAAATCATCCTTATGGTTATCTCTAAATTACGAAAATCGTCCGTTTTTATACTTTTTTGTCCCTTTTTATAAGTTTGCGTCCGTTCCATACGTTTTTTTTCGTTTTATCCGTTTTCGTTTATATTTATATTTTTTTACGTTTTCATAAGCTTTTGTACTTTTTTTATTTGTTTTTATCTGTTTTCATAGGTTATATCCGTTTTCTATACGTTTTTATCAATTTTTATCCGTTTCTATACGCTTTTGTATGTTTTCATACGTTTTCACTACCCACTCGTTATCGATGAATCAAAGACTAATAAGGCTCGAGTGTATGAATTTTGAAACGGTAAATGAGAATTTACTTCGATATACGTGGCCCCACCAGGCTTTACATGCTCACACTGGTTCATGACGGGATTCCAAGTTGATCGGTGTGGTTTAAGATCATGTAGATTGTAGGTAAAATTTTACTCATGTTATTATGAGAAAAGTAAAAAAGAGATTGCTTGTTATTTTTAAAACACACGTTTTTCAAATATACGTACAAAAACGAATAAAAACGGACGAAAAGGTATAAAAACGGACGAAAACTCATAAAAATGGACGAAAAGGTATAAAAATGAACGATTTCCGTAATTTAGAGTTAACCATAAGGACGATTTATGCAATTGACCCTAAAAATAAAAAAAGTGTGGTGACGAAATTAAAAAATACTTTCAAGTTTAGTGACTTGTTTGTAGTGTAAAATTGTAGAGTACTTAGATTAAGAAAAAATTGAAAATAAAAAACTAATAGAGTCAATTTTCTTTTTTGACAAGCCTAATAAAATTTTAGTACATTCACAAAACAACAATGACAATCAAATCATTAATGACCAAAGTTAACATAAATATGGTTCTTGAAACTGCTAAATAAGTTTTGAATTGATTACTAAAAATAAGTTATCAGTTCAATTACATAGAGTTATAAAGAAGGGTGTGAACGAGTCGACCTATTTTAAGCCACTCGAGCTTGACTCTAGCTCGAGATCACTAGAGTTTAGTCTTAATGGAGCTCGAGCATCATGAGTGAGCTCCATATATCTAACGAGTAGAGGTTGACCTAATGTAGGCTCGACTCGAGTAAAATGTGTTATTACTAACGCACACTAATAATTATAGTTATATTTATGCACAAACCTAATAATTTTCCTTTTTCTATAGCTTACTTGTCAGTACTTGTAAGAGATTTCAGGTTTGAACCTCCCACGTGAACATTTCGAGGTGGTCATAGTAAAGGTACTGAAACGATTACGGGATACTCACATAGATCACGCGTTGTCAAGTCAAAGTTCACGTTAATAAGAAAACATATTATGTGTTTAACAATTTAACTCTTAGATAGGGGTTGTTAATCGGATTAATCCGAACCATGAATGGCTTAATCTAACTTGTACCTCTCAGGTTATTGCGTACGATTTAATTGGGTCGAGGACTTGAAGTTAACCCTAACAGGTCACGATATAACATACAAATATAAGAAATGTGGACAACTTTTCAAAGAAAAAAATAATTCAATTTAAAAAGATAAATTAAAAAATCTTTTTAAGCATGTTATTCGGGAATAGAGTTGGAAGCTCACCTGATACTTTCAGTAAGTGAATAAGGCATCTTTAGACGAGTCTTCCCGGTGAATGACGCATTGATGTTAAAACACCACCCACAAACATGTTTGGGTGGGAAAAAATGGAGATGTTGGACGTCAAAACGACCAACTTTTTTCTTTAGTTTTTTTTTGTGTATGTAAGTTTATTTTGAGACATGTTTGTGTATAAGTTGGGTATGTTTGAGTAGTGAAGTTGATGATTTTATTACACTTTGTTGGTGGTAATGTTGACGATTAATTTAAAATGTGATATGACACTCAATTAACGTTGATCATAATCAAGGTTATAAATAGCGTGGGGCGTGGCGTGGCGGCATGACCAAGCCTCACGCCTTTACAAGCCATGGTGAGTCATGACGTTTATAAGATGTGATTTAAAGCGACACAAAATATGAATATATTTATAAATTTATATATTTTATAACATATTTCAAATATATTGAGCTTACAAAAAGTGTCATACATAAGGAATAAAGTCAAGAAACTATCTTTGCATGTGATATTCTAATTTCTATATACAAATACGATTTTTATCGAAATTGAATTCAAAAAAGCCGTCACGCATCACGCTTTATCACGTTTTTCCACTCCTCATCTCACGTCAAGCCTTAAGCCTAAGCCTTGGCATATTGCGTAGCGAGGAGGTCAAGGCTCGCGCCTTTGCGAGGCCTTAGCGGCGCCATGACACGCCTTTTAGAACCATGATCATAATAGTCACCACCAAACCCAAGCTAAAAGAAAAAGAACTGGAGTCGAGTATATGAAATACTTCGTGTCAAAATAATTGTCATCTTTTAATTTTTTATATTTTTTTTCAACTTTAATTTTAAATATTTTTTTTGTGTTTTATAACTTAATGAAAAATATATAAATGGTCTAGTTTTAAATGTATTTTTATTATATAATATAAAAAAATATTAGAAATTAACATTAAAAAAAACTTTAAAAAGTTAAAAATACATAATTA
>BQNB010109916.1:4362-22654 GCA_026074375.1 Tanacetum coccineum
AGCTCAACTCGCCGCCAGAGGCTACCAAACCGCTGCAAAGAAATAAGGCAACTCGCTGATGGAATTTTAAGGCAACTCGCCGAACATAACTTACTGCCAAGCAACCCACCGTGAAGAAAGAATACAAACCGCCGTCTATATTTTAATCAAACCGCCGTTGAGTTTTCAAACTGCCAGAGTTTCCTTTAGATATTTGCTATTAAAATATTCAACCCGCTAATAACCTATTCAAACCGCTGGTTAGCAACTCGCTGCTTAGTATAAAGCAACTCGCCTCTTGAGCAACTCGCCTCTTGAGCAACTCGCCACCTAAGCAACCCGCCGTGTGTCAGAGAGTTGGTAACCTACTTAATAAAATATTATATTTAAGCAAACCGCCGTGAAGAAATTCTGGCAACCCTCCACGAAGAACAACGACTTTTATCACACAAAATCACTTATAAATCACCCTTTTGAACGATTTTGCTTGATTTCTTTTGCACAACACAGTACCATAAGGCAATAGCAACTAGAAACACCCAAACTTTATCAATACAAACATCAAAATTCGGAGAACTTAAAAAAAACGAGCTAGGAGCCTTCAATGGTACACTTTTCGATCTAAAACAAGCAAGAAATCGCACATACACACGATCTAATCATCCCATAAGCTCTGATACCAATTGTGGTATATCATATATCATAACACGGGGTCGATTCTTGGACTTGGCTAGTTTCTAGAGAGAGAAACACATGAGAGAGTTTTTCTAGTGAGAGAAAATGTGTTTTTGTATGAAAGGAATAAATGACTAGCTTGCCTCTTCCAAAGTTGGAAGAGACTATATATAGTTCTTACAATATACCGGGTATTAGTACCCGACTTAAAACTAAAAATCATACTATTAACTATTAAACTACGAGCTATAATAAACAGTAAAATACACGGGGTGACCGAGTCTTTTTCTAATATCTAACACTTACTTAGATATCTTCCTAAACGTGAGGGTTTCATTAGTTCTAACCACGTTTCACTGGACGTCTATTGGTATGTGCTTAAATACACATACCTTTTACCTATTAAAACGAGCTAAAAAGACCAATAATGACCAAAAATACATAAGAAATACAGTGTATTCGTTTGTATTATAAATTGTGTCTTGCAGGTATGGATATATCACAAAAAGGATAAAAACGAAGCCAAACGGACAAAACTGAGCACGAGAATTGAAAGAGCACGAGAAACCGAAGCCGAAGGCGTATACATTATTAATGGGACAACCCGTACCCATTTTATTAGGCCGGGTCAGCCCACTAATCTTGTATCTATATTACACCAAATATAAGCCTATAGTCCAAAATAACTAAGCCTTGGCCCAACTGTTAAACCAAAAGCCCAAACCTAATAAGCCTCGGTCAAAAGTCAACCTTATAACACCTTGGTCAAAGTTACTATTCGATCTTCGTTTCCCTCCCTCGTTTTACAACAGCATCAACTAACCAAGGTAAATCCACTCACTTTCCATGCTTCTAGAAGCTCGTCCCTTACAACCTCTGACACTCTTAGTAGCCACACTGGCAATCCCCAACACAATGATTGAATGACGGGACGTGACACATAATCCAAGGGATGAGATTGATGTATATGAGGCAGTTTGGATTGAAGGGACCAGATGAAAGATGGGGATGCTCCTCAAGGCTCTAGACTCTTCTACTCATGGATATAAATAGGAGGGCTCTCACTCACACAAGATTTATCTAGCTTTTAGTATTTTAGTAGCTTATTTTAGTGTAAATTTTAAGCTTATTGTCTTTTTCAATATTGTAATCTCCTTTTCAGCTTGTAATCATTTTAATATCAATAAATTTCAGTTTGTCTTTTAAATCATGTGTTAAATTCTTATTTCAATTTTAATGCAAAATGTGTTTTGAGAATACTTAATAAGCTCAATAAGCCAACTTTACCTAATAAGCTAGTTTTTATTCAACTTAGCTTTCTAAAAACTAAACTGAATAAGCTTTTCACTTAAAAACATTCTCATTTACCTATGCTTAATATAGAGTGCTTAATAGGATGATAAGCCAGAAATGGATGGGCTTATTGGACCTTACTAGCTTGTGCAAACAAGCTAGAGCTTGTAGATAAGCTCCTTTGAGCAGTTTTGATCCTTGTTGAGCTAGGATCAAGGTACTTTTCCTTTTACTTTATTTTTATCTTATTATCTTATCTGCTTATCATTTTGATTTTTGTTGCTTATATTTGCTCATATTTGCTTATTTAGTCTTAATGTTGCTCAATATGTTTAGTTTTTAGTTTAAATATAGTTTAATTTTTATATTCATTAAAACTGTCTAAAATTAGTCATAAACTGCTTATTAGTCTAGATTATAGTTTAGTGCTTATTCTCTTTAGTATTTAGCTTATTTGTCTTAACTGGCTTTAGTTCTTAAACTGTTTTCATGATTGGTAGCTTATTGAACTCTGTGTTAGCTAAAAGTTGGATTTAAAGTTCTTAAAGGGGTGTTTGACACAAGCAGTACTAACACTTGTTAGTGCTGCCTAAGCCACCTTGGCCTTTTAATCAATTTTAACCAGCCTTAATTTAGTCCTTAAGTCAGTTTTTGCAAGTTTTTAAAGTCTAACTATCAAGTTTTAGGTATTATCTAAACATGTTTTAAATCTGTGGTAATCTAGTTTAAAATTCAGTTTATTTGATTTGATTTTGATTAGTGGCTTGTTGGTGTCTGTTTCTTGCTTGTTTTTGGTCATGAAAGTAGTAGATTAGATTTAGTATAAGTGTGTTTTTGTCCTTTGAATTTTAGTCTAAAACTGTCTTAGTATCCTAGTCTCATTTTAAAAGTTTTAAAAAGTCCAGTTTTCAACAGCAAAATTAGATTGGATTAAGCTTGTTTAAGGGTCTGATTATGATAATATAAGTTCATTGGATATCAAGCTTCATCTGTTTCAACTTTTTGAGTTTTTACAAAAGCTTTTACTAGCTTAAAAATAGGGCTGCATATTGCCATTTTCAAACTTCAAAAAAGCCAAAAAGAGACTAGTTAATCTGTTACTTTTCCAAGTCCTTTTTTCTAGCTTATTTCTAAACCAACTTTCTTAATTCTTGTTTTTATGTGTTATTTGGATGATAAACTTAATCTATTTTTAGTCTGTTCTTATTTCCAAGTGCTTATTAGGTCTTAATTTTAGCTCAAAGTTATCCAATTTTATTTACAACTGCTTGTTTTAGTCAGAATCCATTTTAGTTTTTTTTAGAGCTTTTTAGCTCATTTTGGTGGTTAAAACTTTTTAACATTTGCTTATTAGGTCTAGGTAATTATAGGTTATCAGCTTATTTGCTCAGCATTTGCCTTTTTGTGTCTTAAAATTGCAAACAATTTAGCTTAATAGTCTCCTAGTTAAATATAGCTAATATGTCATCTTTAAGCTAGTTAATCTAGCTTATTAGTGAGTTTCATAAAAAAATCCTTTTATTAAGTTTGCTTATTTTAGCTTATGGTTTAGTTTTGTCAAAAGAAAAACCAAAAATAAAAAAAAGTGCAAAAAGCAAGGGCCAGGACTCGAACCTGCGACCTTGCCTTTCACAACACACACACACTACCACTGGGCCCTTGGGATTTTTTCATAAGTCTCTTGGGCCAGTTTTCTTTTATATCCTTTTTCTAGTTTTGCTTTTTTCGCTTATTTGATTTTTTTGGGCTTATTTGTGTGACCTTTGCCCTTTTTGTGTTCTGAATATTTCGTTAATAGTCCTTTGACTATTTGACTTCTGTCAGTTTATTCAGATATTTGTACCGTGTTGACGATGATGATTTTATGAGATATGTGATGAATTGTGGTTTATTGTGAATAATAGTCCTTCTTGAAGGTTATTATTGAGTTATTTGTATTCCGGGTGGTTTGACCCGTGAATGTTGAGAAATGCCGAAAAATTAAGGAGCAATGGCTGATTCTGCATGGGATCGAAAGCAATGCAAGTCGAACTCTCATCCGTTCGACAGACTAAAAGTCTGGGATCTAGGTCGTCAAACTCATTTGGCAAGATGGACTTATAAAGGTAAAGTGTTATGTATGAAACAAAAAGGATGATGATTAATACTGTATTTACAACAAAGCACGACTTGTAGCTATAAGGTATGCTCAGGAGAGGGTATGATTTCGAAGAATCATTTTTACCAATTGCTCGCTTGGAAGCAGTTCGGATTTTCGTTGCTCCGCAGCACACAAATCCTTTCCAATTTATCAGATGGATGTAAAAATGGCATTTCTTAATGGTCCAATGAAGGAGGAGGTTTATGTTGCTCAGCCAAAAGGGTTCGTTGATCAGAATCATCCAGAAAAATTCTTACCTTCTAAGGAAAGCTTTGTATGGATTAAAGCAAGCTCCAAGAGCCTGGTATGGTGAACTATCAAACTTCTTGATGTCCAAAGGCTTTACTAAAGGTAAAATTGACCCAACTTTATTTAAGATAAAATACAGGGAGGATATTCTACTAGTGCAGATTTACGTTGATGACATAATTTTTGGGTCTACAAACCTTAAATATTCAAAAAGATTTGAAAAGTTAATGCACAGTAGATTTGAAATGTCCTTAATGGTGGAGATGAAATTCTTTTTAGGACTTCAGATCCACCAGTCCCCAAAAGGTATTTTTATTAATCAGGCCAAGTATGCTTTAGAAATTCTGAAAAAGCATAATATGGACAACTGTCACTCCATTGGTCTCCTATTGGTACTAAAACCCAAACTAGATGTTAGATTTAAGTTGGAGAACCCATAGACAATCTGTATTATCGTAGTATGATCGGGTCACTCATGTAACTTGTCACTTCAGATAGACCAGACTTTGCTGCAAGCAGTATGCTATTGTTGTACTGTTATCAAGCACGAACCAACACAATAAGCACCTCAACGAGGTAAAAGAATCTTTAAAATTACCTAAGGGTACCATTAAATGGGACTCTTTGGTATCATAAGGATTCTGCTTTGAAACTAACACAATTTCTGACGCAGACTCATGCACCTAGATGCAGTGATACTCGGAAAAAGTGCAACTTCTGGAGGGATACAGTTCCTTGGTGAATAAGCTAGTAAGTTGGATGTCAAAGAATAAAAATTGCACTGTTCAATGTCTTCAGCAGAGGAAGAGTGTACGTGTCTTTTATCTGCAAGTTTTTTTGTGCTCAAGTAATGTGGATAAAGACACAGCTTAAAGTTTCTGGCTTCAACTACAACAAAATCCGTTGTATTGCGACTTCAGTCAAGCCATAGCAATATCATGCAACCCCGTACAAACATTCGCGATCAAAGGCAACCATCCATACTCGGTATCATTTTCATAATGGAAACAGGTTGAAAATGGTATAATTGAACTATATTTTGTCAGAACTGAATACCAATTAGCTGACATGTTTACGAAAGCCCTTCCTGAGGATCGGTTTAAGTATCTTGTCAGAAGGATTGGTATGAGATGTTTGACTCCAGCTGATCTGGAGGTTCTGACAAATGAGACTGCTTGATATCATCATCAAACATCACCATGTACATATTTTTGAGAAAAGCAAAATACAAAAATATAAAACTTCAAAAAAAAAATACAAAATCAGAATATCGGAAAATTTCCAAAAAGATTCTTCTCGACATGTCTCTTGGAATCGATAACATTTACGTGCTTAGAAATGTCGATTAACATTGACACGGGTGTGTAAATGAAGTTTGAGCGAGAGTTGCAAATAGTTTCAAAACATGTCATTTCTAATTTTCTAAATGGCTTATGTGCAAATATCAGTACATAACCCGGACTTCAAATAAAGGAAGGTTTATATCTTATCCTCACAACGAGAAAATTAACGTTTCTCGGTCTTGAGCTGTTCTTACAAGACATTCCAGGTTTTTAGCTCAAAGAAAAAAGGATAGTGTACGTTTCACTGTGCGCTTACCCTTAGAGTTAGAAGAGAAGTCCTCTACCATTTGGTTTTTTTCCAAAAAGTTGACCATTAAATTTTTCTCAGAAATTCTCGCTGACAATTCATAAATATTTCAAAATTGTGTGTTCAAAACCCATCCCCCTAACTATGTTTTTCAATAGACAACAATTTTCCAATTGGTCCTATTTTTAAGGGGAGGTTTTTCAAAAACCAAAGTTTTAATGTTCTAGGAATACATCAACAATACAATCTTATGTATTAAAAATTATTAAAATGTTACAAACCATTCATTGCTGATAAGATTATCTCCCACAGAATTTTTCAAGACATATTTTAACATCACAAGTTATTTCAAAAAACTAGTGTTTATTATTTAAAATAAAGGGGAGAAAAATAGTAATTACAATTGATCTAAACGACTCAATGTGCTAAACAGTAGTAAAAGGTTTTTATGGTTTGATCTTATACCAACAACTTCTTAATTTCACGACGATTCTCGGAAGTCATAAGTGGTTAGGTTTATCAATCTATCCTATGATCCAATCTAGAACGAAGGATTACACAAGGATAATCTCACAAAGTTAGAAAAGCAGTCCGTAGATATGATTGGAGATGAATGTACTATAGGATTAATGGCCGATATCGATTGAGGCTAACCATTGGAACATCACCAACAAAGGTGTTAGTAATGACGTCTTGGTAAGCATTGAAGGCGTTGAAGAATGAAAAAGAAATGTATGGATAAAGGGTCTAAAGAAAGAAGCCCTCCACACAACTTAAGGCAGAAACCGGGTCAATACATATGCTGTCAGAATCACAAGTTGATTGCTGACATTGAAAATGACATCATGGACCCAGTGATGCAATGCACAACCCTCCCAACATTCGAGTTTCTATTAAAAGATAAACTTGTCTCATTGTCTCACGGTGCTCTTATTACACACGTTTATCTATTGACATCTCATTCCGAGATCGTTGATATTGAATAGGTGGCAATCTGCTCAAGCCTCCGAGTACTAAAACCAAAATGCACTAATCGAGTCTAGAGCCAAGAGATCAATAAAAATCTCGTTAGGACACATTCCATTTCAAACACTTGTTGAACATCATCAAGTTTACAAGCTGTTAACAAGAGTCCTACGCAATATCCTTGTGATATTTGCCAGAACATCAGAGTGATACTTTTAGTAGTCACAATGAAGATGGAAATCCTGCTTGAGTCAACCTCAAACAAGCTCTCGGTAGGTGACTTGCGAGATTCTATATGAATCAAACTTGTGACAACTGGATATCGATTTGGTCCAGTAAATGAATTGACGGTTGATGAATTTTGATAAAACAGATTAAAAACTCCCGATGTGTTACAAAAACGCTTTTACAAGTAATACGTCGATTGATTTTCAAATCAATTTTCTCGATTATCACTAACGTAAAATGCAGGTGAAAACGGGTGGTGACAGTATCCATTTCAACCAAAGTCGATTCAATTAACCACATATTAATGCTCACTCTACAAGACAATCTATCATGGAAGGCTCAAGATTTAATGGGACAATTAGACTTTCGCTAACTCTGATTTGAAGCTTTCAAGTGAGGCATAGTTGAGATATGGTTGGTTTAAAAGATATAAGTCGACAAGATGGCATAGACGAAAAGTCAATGGACAAAGGCTCAAAAGTCAAGATCACAAAAGCATGAAGGAACAAGCTTACAACAAAGAACAAAGTGAAAGACAAGACCAAATGGCTTAATGCACAAAAAGCAATCTCATTGATCTCAATAGGAGTGTCATCAATGATCTCACTTCGGGGGAGATTGTTAGCCTACGAATTATTAGTCGAACATGAAGTCATCCATTATGTATATTAAGTCTCAGGTCATTCAAATTAGTTAACAGTTCTTGTAATTGGATAAATCGGGAATCGGGCTCGATAGTTAATCTAATATTGTATATGTTTTGGGTTTAATCCCAAGCAAAACCCGAGCCTGAGTCCTAGTTAAATATCCCGCGCGTTACTTTAATATGTCGGGGTATATATGTAACTTTTCCTCTTTGGAAAAGTTAGTTGTTAAAAATATATCTTTTTCCTTTTCCTAAACTCTCTCATCTCTCTCTCTCTTCTTTCTCTCTCTACAAAACAACTCACTTTCTTTCTCTTTTCTAGTTCGATTCTTATATGATGTATGTTATAAAGTGATTACGGGATCCTACAGTATTAATACATCAATAACTAAGAAAAAGAGAATGCTTGTGGTGCATTGGTTTTAACATACCCACATTAATTATATTTTTTTAACATATAGTATTTTTACAAAAGATGTGTGGTGTATAAAAATGGTTAGAAAACTCTTAATCCATAACAATGTCAAAATACATGTATATTATACATTACAACAATTAGTTTTTCGCACATGTAAAAATTTATAATAATTGGATTAATGGAACAAACTATTAAATAATTTAATCTATTTTCTTTTAATTTGATGTGTTCGTGAGGGTCAAGTAGGTTTCTAGAATTTATCAATTCATTATTCAATTATGGTTGTATATTATTGTCGAATCTACATTGACAAGTTTTTGACGTATGAGATAAGAAATCAGATTCTTATTTGTTTAGTTTAACGATTATATCAAATATAATAAAAGACTTTGTCTTGATCTACCATACTCAATCACACTAGATTGGTATGAAAATGATGCATCCGTTTGGTAGATGAAATGGAATATGCATTGGATCATAACTCACACTTGTATTGATAATGCCATATTGAGTCTACTTGTCCTCACTTGTTGTGTTCCTATATAGTCATAATATGTTTAATACATGCATGTGAAACATAATGAAGTAGGGATTGTCAAATTTGATGTTGCGTCCGATAAATATTCAAGGAAATTTACATTGCAATTGCAATTGATAAATGTGTCATTTTCTGAAATAACCAAACACGTTAAAATCTCACATGTGGACAAACTAAACATGTAAGATGACCTAAATATTAAGGACATCCATTAAATCAAGCAATTGTAATCGAAATTAATCAACATATAGATCTTGAACAAAAGATTATAAAACATCTTGCTTACGGATTATATATTAGAATTCCACACATCTTGATTAGGATTATGCGAACCGGAATTAAAGTATGATTAGTTGAGTCATATTAGGTCCTCTATGAAAAGATAATACAAATTTTATCTTTGCTACACTTCATTAGGCAAATATAAGAATTCTATTTTGTCTAACATGAGAATGACTACTGGAGAATCTATTGCACTAGAACAGTCAATTTGACCTAACGGTTGAATTGCGTCCAAGGTGAGTGGAGAGGTGGGTTCGGTGTTTTCGTATAACCCGTTAAAAATTGGTCCGTGTTTAGCTGAATGAGCTCCACTAGTGATAGTCTCAAACCATTCTCTAACTTGATTTAATGGTCTTCCTAATATGCCTAAGGATAGTTATACATCGATAGTGTTAGTATATCATTTCTAGGGATCTGTGCACAATAAGCATTTAGAAATTAGGCCTTTTCTTAGTCAATCCAAACACAATGCAATTATATGTCTTCTTGATTATCTTGATGCTCAATGTTTAATTGCTTAGCTATTAAATACATGTCTATTATAAAGGAGTTCATCTTATTCTAGCAATCTAAGATAGAATATTCTCTTAGATTATCTAAAATGAAACATGCTCTAAATGCTAAATGCCAAATATGTTTTTATGCGTCATTTTACTGACTAATGTGTTAAATATGCTTTTGCCACTATATTGATTTGATGCATAACGAATTAGATATGGCCTATCTTCATAATTAAACGTTTAATGTATTTAGTTTTCCAACATTAATCTTATTGATTATTGTGTGGATGCTATTGCTTAGAAAAATCTGCATACCTATATTTCTTATGCGTATAGGTATACTATTTCTTGACACTAGAATTTATACTCTTATTACATGCGAACCCTTAGTATCACTATCTGATAGGTCATAATAGGCTTAAATGGTTTAAGTATTCTTAGAGTCTCCACTCACACATTAATTTAATCATCATCTCGTTCTTTTTCAAAATGATTACTCTTTCGTCATTGTAAGGTTAGATAAAAATATAATTACCCCACCTCTATGTTAGGTTTGACAACTTAAATATTTCGTCCGAAATGTTTATAGTCATTTTTAATTAGCGTAAATGCAACATTTAAAATATAGTTCTTGTTCTAAAATTCGTTTAACAAATCCTTATTCATGCTCTATTTTAAAAATAGATGGTTAATACCTTCCGTCCACCTTTTCCGCTACTACCTTTAAGATAACCTCATACCTCGTAGTATGATTGTTCTATGAACATTCACAATGCTCGAGAAGAGCTACATAACTTCGTGGATGAAGTTCGTTGTATGCTAAGACCATCATTTTCGTCTTGGACATTGTCAAGCTCCTCGCTTGCATCTCTATTCTTCTTCATTTATTCTTTTTATTCCTCAATTTATGTCCGGATGAGAACAAATTTAATGGGAAGGGATAACACACTCGTTCACCTATAACTTCTACCATACACTCAAACCTCATAACCATAAAACCTCATAACTAGTTCTAGTGCATCCCAAACCACCAAAGTGAATTTCGTAATGAAAGGCATCTCACCCTCATATCCCAAAAATCATAAGCATGTGTGCCTATGTTGTCAAAATGTTGAAATGAAATGCGTCTCATCCTCCATATCCCGGGACACTCTAAGTGTGTTACTTATGTGTCAAAAGTCAGTGAATTTAGTAATGAAATGCATCATATTCTACTTTCTTACCTACCGTGAAGAACACCAATGAAAGACATTCACAGCTTTCAAAGTGTTTTATCGAGTCAATCACTATTGTCGCGACTCTTACTTTTTCATCCACATGTCACCACCATGAAAGAACCACCAAATCATTTCCACTTCTAGCAAGTGAGAACACAAAGAAGACATTCAAGCTTCAAGTGTTATCGAGTCACCACATTGCTCACTAACTTTACTTTTTTCATCCACATGTTCACCACCATGAAAGAACTACCAATTCATTTCACTTTAGCAAGTGAAGAACACAAAGAAGATATTCAAGCTCACGTTGTTGTTGGATCATCACAATTGGTTTTCTACATGAAGGTAATACCACCTATTTCACAATCATACTACTTAAAGCAAACTATGCATTGATTTAACAAAATGGAGACCCAAAACCCCATCACCCAAACTTCAATATCATCACCCAAGTGTTCCTTTATGCACCTTTCAAAAAACACCTTCAAACCAAACGGCACTTCGTCTCTTCACCCATTGACTACACCACTCTTACTAAAAATACAAACATCTTTCTCACCTATCATCTCAAAATCCTCCATTTTCACATTTTCACCTTTGTTCATCAACATTTAAACAACCATCTCAGGAAAAAAAAACACAAAAAAATCCAACCCCAATAGAATTACCAACACCTTTTCATTAAGGAAACTCCCACTTTCACCACAAGTTGCCTCAACATCCTCCATTTCCCATCTACCATCAATTCATATGATTACACTCACTCTCAATCTCCACTCAAAGTGTCAACCAAATTCAACACACGCCACTCTATATCTCCTACAAACAAACCAACTTTCCCTCATCACCTTACTCTCCAACCTACCAAAAAACACCTCAACACACCTTATAGTCAACACTATTTCCCCTTTTCCATTCACCGCTTATCTTCTCTTCATTTCTGTTTCCTCAACAAATTCATCCTTATCATTCACATTTAGTTTGAACTTAGTCTTTACGATAATGTTTATCTTAAACCACCCAAAACACATGAAAAGAATACCATAATGCTTAAAAAAGAAACCTAAGGATTTAGGAATCTCTCAATACACCATTAGTCTTTAAATCCACATCATTATCTTGGGTAGGATGATGTTACCCACAAAGGAACGTGTTGATTGAGTTTTAGCCCTTAAGCATGTGTTCGGTCGAATCTTTTCATTGGTCCTAACACATTTCCAAGTCTTAAGAATTCAATAATTTTTTTGGTTGTCTTTAGTGCACACTTTAGAGTGCAATCATACCTAAAACTACATGATTTGTTCCCACTAAGTCGTTCTTGCATATATATCTATATTCATATTATATATTAGTGCATTTTTCTACTAAACTATGGTTTTGTAGCACTTTTTTGTTACTCGATTTCTTGGTCCCCAATTAAAGGGGAGCATACACCAAGGGGGAGCATTTGCAAATGTCCAAGCCCATTACGTTTTGCAATCCGTTTAACAGAATCTACACTTTTTTTTATGTGGTCTTTCATCCCTATATATTTTATTGCGCGAAACTAACCATTGATGTAGGTTAGATGTTGAACTATTTGATATATGCATCCGCTTGAGTCAATGTCCAAGGAATGTCATTGTTTAAAAGGGATTGATAAAATCAAGACTTCACTTAGGATGATGCAAGCTCACCTCTTTGATTGAAGAGTTGAAGTGTAGTAAAAGTCTCATCTTGGAGTCCACCTTTTTGTTTTAACTAAGGGGGAGAAGAAGTGTTAAACAACGTATAATTATACATTATACTATAAGTTTTAGTTTTACTTATTTTGTCATCATCAACAAAGGTGACGAGATTGTTGTAGAAATATAGCGATATTTTACTAAACATTCTCTTTTGTTTTGGTGAAGGACAAAAACATGCAACTGATAACACATAACTGTAAAGTGCTTAAGTTAATCGTAATCACTAATCATCAATTCGCCAAACATCTTTCGACCGGCCCCTCAAGTTTTCTTCACATTAATTTAAGTTCCGCCCACCCCCCCCCCCCTGACGTAAATCATAAAGTTATTCATGAACAAAACAAAACTTTTAATTTGTTGAATGATCAAAGAAATTTTTTAAACCTTACATTTATAAAATGGGATAAACATTTTTAAAAATATATACAAAACATTTTGGTATTTATAAGAAATGTTTATTCAAAATAAACATTTTGAATTTCAATTTTTTTCTAGACCTAAAACGGCTTAGAAATGGTCCAGTAAACACCTCCCCTGATAGGACAAAAGGGAGCGTCATCGTATAAGGGGGCGACCCCTTAATTCTCAATGGGCGGCCCCCCTTAAAATTATAGGGGACGGGCAACCCTATTTAGGGGGCCGACCAAAGACCCCGCTCCTCCTTTTTGTCCTATAAATACTGGACTATTCCCCAACATTTTTCTCACCTATTTGTACAAAGTTTTCTCAGATCTAAAACCTCCTTTCAAACCCTTTCCTTTGATCACTTAACTTATTATAAGTTTGTATAAAATGTGGATTCAATCATCCATCATTGAAGTGCAAGGATAACTTTCGTTATCATTTAAGATACGAAGTTATGTTGGTAGTTAGGGCATTGGACATGTTCTTACATTGACAATGCATTAGATTCGAGTCCTTGTTATTTCAAAACTTGTATAATTGCTTGATCATGGTGATCATGGTGTAGTTTTGTAGTTGGATCTTGGTGATCCTTTCTAGTAGTGTTAGATAGTTGTGACATAAGTAGTGTGGTGAGGAGAAGTTGTAAAGGTATGGAGTTGTGAAGTTGTGAAGGTATGAGAAGTTGTTGAAGTTGTGAAGATGTGAAGAAGTTGTGTAGTTATGATCAAGGTGTGAAGCTAAGTTGTGTAGTGAAGTTGTGAAGTAGTCGTGAGTTGTGTAGTCGTGTATGAAGTTGTGTTGTGAATAGATTGGTTTCTAGCTAAGATTAGAATCGACATTTAGCTTAGTGTCGGGACGGGAAGGAAATTGATATACGCAACGTTTTTGTGTAGGTTTTCTCTCGCTTAAGGGTGCTTGTTTGACTAGTGAAGTAAACTCTCGAGTTGGGTAATCAGGGAGTGGGTAGATGTTGCGAAGAGTGCTTCATGACCGAGACACGCCCGTTAATGTCAAAATTGAGTTTTGAAGGATTTAAAGTGTAAATATGGCAAGTAAATACTCTAAGTTAATGGAAAAGTATTTTTAAAGTGAATAAAAATGCTTTTTAACTTTGGGGTAAATTTTACGATTGAGTTTTATGAGCTTTTAAGTGATTTCGATACGAAAAGAAGACCCGACACCCACTTAGGATGCCATGGCCGGTCATAAGAAGCCTTGGGGACAAGAAGGCTTAAATTTAGCAAGTATGTCCCAAGGTGGTACATTATATACCATTTACTAGAAACCTTCTACTCATTTTACATTCATTCAAAAATATAAACACACACTTGTGTGTGTATGAGTCGTCCGCCCCTATACCACCACAAACCACCATATTTTTCCAACTTTGATCAAGAAAACATGAAGACATAAATATTTGGGGTTGATTCTAGTGTTTGGTTATTCATTTAAACAACGTTTGGGTTGTCCGGTTCGTGTCGAAATCTACAAATTTGAAGATTTTCTTGTAAGTTTTCAAATTTAAATTTTGTTTGTCCTTTTGGGTTTAAAGGTCACGTGTAAATTCCCAAAGTCACTAGGAAAGTGATTTTGATTATTTTTGTGTTATGACATATGTTGTGGACTATTTTTGAGGCTTATGGTAGTAACCAAAAGCGATACGTAGCTTTATAGCTTATTTTCAAGCTTAATATACGTATTTTAGAGTTTATGGACTCACGGCCCAATAAGTCTATTTGAGCCGCGGCTTAATGGGAGGGCTTATTGTGGTTCGGATTATTTTTACATATAAGTATATACTTATATATGTAAATGAACTTTGGTTATGGACTTGGATCGTATTTTGGACTTATATATGTCCTAATGGACCATTGTTGGGCCTTAAGGCCCAATAAGCGATTTGTAGTAGTTATGAGAATTTTGGCGGACTTTTGAAAGTAGAAATGTATTTACGAAGTGATATTGAATGATATTTTGGGGAAAAAGTGTTGGTAAACGTTAAAGATTGAGATTTTGGAATTTTGTCAAAAAATGTCGAATTTGTGAAAAATTGTTAAAAATAAGGTTTGAAACCTTGGAAAACGTTGTATAAACGTACGGGTCATGTTGAAATTTCGTAAAAAGTTTATACTTATAAATTTTCCCTAAAAACATGATTTTTGATTTTAAATAATAAAATAATATTTAATTATTTTATTTATTTAATAAATTCACAAAAAGACAAAAAATATAATTTTTCTCGAAACTTCTCTAATATGTTTATTATGAGTAAACGTTTCATTTTCAACCTTATAATGACTATTTTTAAGTGCCTAAGGTTTACCGAATGGACTTGTCGAGATATATTTATAATTAATAATTATAAATATTTATTATATTACTTATCTATTTACGCTAAATAGTATAAGTATGTATCATAAAGGAATGAGATTGATATGATTGTGGAGTTAAGTCGTCAACCATCACACCACTAAAACTGTTTTGGGTAATTTTACAACGCATCTAAACTCTATGCATCAAATGTGATGATTGTTTTGGAATTGGATGATTAAAATGGGACATTAACTAGACTAGGCCATGTGCGGGCGTCATTGCATTTGCTTGTGTGATTGAGATTGGGTAGCTAAAGACTTGCTTGAGGTGAGTTCTCGTAGCCCTACTTTTTACTGGGTTTCTGTTGGGGGAAAGTGATACTCAAATGTGTTTGAAATGTTTTAAATTGAACTGTGCAAAATGTGGTTTTGTTTTTGGACAAGTTATGTGCTTATGACCGCTATGTGAATATTAAGTGTTTGGATCGGATGGGTGCGCCTACCCAGTGATTTTGATTTTGGGAGCGGATGGGTACACCTACCCAAGTTTGTGTGAGGTCTTGCCCTAATATAGTGCTCCAGCTGGTAGGCCCTTTAGGTGCGTAAGTAACATATTGTGATTGGCTAGCTGTGGTGCTATGTCTTGGATTATTGTGATTGACTAGCTGTGGTGCTATGTCTTGGATTATTGTGATTGACTAGTTGTGGTGTTATGTCTTGGAGTGTATGCATAAATATTTATTGTCATATAGCACTATTGTCTACCGTTGAAATATTGGCACAGCTTTTAAGGTCAAACCTACAAGCTCACCAACATTATTGTTGACGTTTTCGAGTATCATTTTCAAGTGAAGTGAAAGAGGAATAGTTTGGTGATTGTGATAGCAGACTTAGAAGTATCCCGAGTGGAATTTCGTTTGAAGTCTTGCTTGCTTGTTGTTTTGATTTCAGTTTTGGATGTTTTGGAATTAGTTTGGATTATAGTCCCCTGTGTGTGCATTTGAATAATTGTAAGAGATTGTGGATTTTAGTTGTTTAGGACATCACTTGAGTTTGTTCAAGGTTGATGATCTTCATAGCACTTGGAGTTTATGCAATGTAGTTTTCTCTATTTTGTACCTTGTGTTATGGTTGATCATTATGTTGCATTCCCGAGTTTCCGCCATTGTCATGGTGTGACAGATTGGTAATCAGAGCCAAGGTTATAGAGAACTAGGTGGTTTGGCCTAGACTATAACCTAAGATCTGTCGTTTAGTTGCGTATAAGATCTATGTGCGCGATGTTCCGCTTTTTTGTGCCTTTGTGTGTTCATGGTTTGGTGCCTTAGTTATGTCAGTCATTGAAATGGGTGGGCTCAATATTAACTATGAATGGGAAAGGATGCGAATATAAGTACGGTGGCCAACGTAATTATAAGCGTATCATAACCCACTCATACTTGGTATTGTTATTCACACAAATCGATGTTGACACCATAGGGTAGTGTTGCGTGTATATCCGGTTATATATAGTAAGATATTCTATATATATGCGTGCGAGTCTTCCCATTTACCTAACATTGCCCATGTTCTCCCTCGTATAGATAATGCCGCCAAGGATGAGGACCCGAAGTGCTGGCCGGCCTGCTGCCGAATCACTAGGAGGGGGAACAGGTAAACGGGTTGGTAGAGGTGGAAGGGGTAGAAGACCTAGGGAAAGCAATGATGAGCGTGTTGATGAATTGAATGGTCAGGGAAATTACTAGGGTATGGGAGCAAATGGGGGTGTAGAGGGAGTTAATAGGAATGTAGAGAGAGCCAATGGGGGTGCACCCGACTTCTCAACGATCATTACCCAACAATTACAGAACCTCTTACCCGCCATGCTGGCTCAGGTTAGTAACCGAGGAAATGTTGGAAATCAAAATGGTAATGTGGTTAATGAGAACGTTCAGGAGAACGTTGGGAATGTGATAGTAAATGGTAACTGGGTAGGTTGTTCATATAAGGAGTTCTTAGCTTGTAACCCTAAGGAATATGATGGTAAGAGAGGTGCTGTAGTTCTTACTCGTTGAATTGAGAAAATGGAGTCTGTGCATGATATGAGTGGTTGTAGTATTGACCAAAAAAGTGAAATACAGTGCTGGTTCATTTGTAGGTAAGGCTTTAACGTGGTGGAACTCACAGATCTGCACGCTAAGCCAGGAAGTTGCTGTTAGTATGTCATGGAATGACTTTAAGTTTGTGATGATACAAGAGTTTTATCCTAGTCATGAGATGCAAAAGTTGGAATCTGAGTTGTGGAATCACGCCATGGTCGGGGCTGGCCATGCTGCGTATACTGATAGGTTACATGAATTGGCTAGGTTAGTTCCTCATTTGGTAACTCCTGAGAGTAGGATGATTGAGGGGTATGTGTATGGCCTTACTCCACAGATCCGTAGGATGGTGGCAGCAACGGAGCCAAAAACTATACAGAAGGTTGTACAGATTTCTGGTGCACTGACTGATGAGGCTGTTAGGAATGGATTAATTAAGAAGGTTGAAAAGAGAGGTAATATGGGGGAACCTAGCAAGGATAGGAGTGGAAGGGATGATAATAGGAGGACTAGGACTGTGAATGCTTTTGCTACTACTATGAACCTTGTAGGAAGAGAGAATACGGGTACTTGGCCCAAGTGTACCACTTGCAACTCCTACCATGCTCCCGGTGGACCTTGTCGCATATGCTTCAACTGTAACCGCCCAGGTCATTTGGCGAGGGATTGTAGGGGAGTGCCGAGGAATGTGAATATTGTCAATGCTAGAAACCCGACTATTAAGGCATGTTATGAGTGTGGTAGTACCGACCATGTCAGGTCAACCTGTCCTAGATGGATTAGGGCACAAGGACTAGGAGAAAATCATCCAAAACAAATTGATACTAATAACGGGGGTCAGGGTCGTAGAAACCAAGGGAACCAGGCTAGGGGTAGGGCATTCATGTTGGGAGCAGAGGAAGCTCTCTAGGATCCAAACATTGTGACGGGTACGTTTACTTTGAATAATCATTTTGCCACTACCTTATTTGACTATGATGCCGACTATAGTTTTGTTTCCACTACTTTTATACCTCTATTAGGCTTAGAGCCCAGCGACTTAGGTTTCA
>BQNB010109917.1:0-17611 GCA_026074375.1 Tanacetum coccineum
TGTTGCTAAACCTTGCTTCTTTAAGTTGCCTCTTCAATTTCTTACACTCAACCTTATCTTTAGTATTACCAAGCTTCTCAACCAACTTTTCCATTGCAGCCGTTCCTTGCTCCACACTAGAACGCACTTCATTACCCAAATCTATTATCAACTTACCATAGAACTTATCCTTTGCTTTTCCTTTCTTCTCGACCAACGCATGCGCCGTCTCGCGTCCACACAATCGTCTTGAAAAATTAACCATTCGACCAAAAAGAGAGTCAATATCCTGTCTCATGAAGCCAGGTGATCACCATCCACTTAAGAAATAGCAGCAGTCGACGATTCACCTACCTCATAGACACTAATAGGAACAGTATTATCCTCATGCTCAATCGGATTCTCAACCTTAATCTCATCGTCAGGTTCAGACTCAGAAGCAGACGACGGAGGGTTAAGAGGATCTACCTCTTCATAAGGATATGTCAACTCCGGCTCATTCTCATCTTTCTTAATGTCGACTTCCATATCATCTTCTTTTTCTTGAGGATCTTCTTCTTCCTTAAATTCGTCTTCTTTCGGGTCTTCGTCTTCATCCACTAAGACAGGCTCGGGATCAACAGGAACATCATCGTGTTGATTCGGCTCAACAACATGTACATCATCCATGTTATCAGGAGGAATTACGTTTACCATGATAATCTAGAAAATATCATATAATACTTACTTAATGGCGTATCACTTTTTATTATTATCGGAACACTATTACCAAAATAACAGTTCGCATAAAAAGCGCTACAATTAAAATTTATGATTCGCGGCATTCTAGATCTATATATATCTCCATTATATTTCAAACATATATAGTATTAGTTATCATATAATCGCATGACATTCTATGCATACAACTCATGAACTAATGTACCAACATATAATAATTCGTGCATTCAACAAATGCATAAATTTTATCCATACTTAACTATTTATACATATAACACATACGTAAACATACTTACACATAACAATATACCTTACTTGTAACCAATGGCAATGAGGAGTCTTGGCGTGCGTGTAGAAGCATTATAGTTTAGGTTTTTCAAAAAGATTCAACCTAGTTCTTTATAACTTTAGACTCTTGATATCACTTTGGTATCTAAAATGATTACAATCCGAGTTTTAAAAACAACCTTGTACTCTCTAACCGAAGCTCTGGTACCACTCTATAACACCCCACCCAAAAGGGCATTGAATTGCGCAGCGGAAATTAGCAATTTGGTGTTACTAAATAGCATCCTTCACCACGATAATAGAAAACGACCCAAATGTGACGTTTAAAACAACATGTGTTACATTATTATTTAGAGTTAAAGTGCGTTAGGTCTCATAGAATTGCAACCACCGTCTATTACAACATTGAAAGACAATTATTTTCAAATAAAAGACATTGTTTTTAAACACAACATAAGACTTTGTTTTTGAAATACCGGAACACACAAGAAGTCTTTCCATAAAATCCATCACACGCACGACACCTCCACGCCATCGTTTCCTTCAACTGTGGTTACCTGGTATAAAACATGTTTAAAATGTCAACAACAATGTTGAGTGAAATTCATAGAGTTTAAAATAATTAATAAGCAATATCTTTGAACACATAATTAGTTCTCAAGAAAACAAAGCAACAAATGCAATGTATAGCAACTTCTTTTCTTTCATGCAATAATCTTATGAAACCGAACTTTAACAGTACATATGTCATTTCATATGTTAAAGTGCCCCAAAACAAGATATTATTGTCATATATCTACTAATTTCTAAATACAAAATGTCCGTTTGACAGGGTGGTCACAAGGATTCAGACCCTGGACAGGGTTGTCAAACCCAATAGATATATTTAATGCATTAGCGTTCACCTCATAAGGCAAATAACGGTTCATGAAATAAGGGACTTCGACAATAGCTACTTATGCGGAAACAATCTCATAATCGGGTTCAGTATACCATAAAATCATATGTGTTCGATTTAAAAAACAAACATATATCCCCCTTGGGGTTTAAAAACATTTAAAATAGTTTAAAAGCGATGCTATAAACTCACCTTAGCAATAAAATCCAAACAAATCAATTCAACAAGCGCAACTCACTTCACATCTTAACCGCGACCTATATAATACATATATAGAGGTACGTGACTAAAAATATATTAAATCATATATTGCATACTTGTATATATACATATATATAACATTTATTACATATGTATAATCATATACTACAATCTGCAAGTGCGACGCAAAACATTTCACTTAGACATACTTAACAATATTACAACATTTCCATAAAGTTTCCATTTTTAGAAAGCTTGCCGAAAGTAAGGATAATACAATCCCAACTTAGCATTTCTACTTTAGTTTAACTAACATTACGAACTCTTTGCTTATTATAGACTTTATTCAAAAGTTTACATAAGTTTGACTTTCAAAAGTAAAAGTTCGTAGTTGACTTTTTACCCTAAAAATACCTAAACTTGACTCGGCCGTAAAATGTTTGTTTTTAGGAGTTACAAGGCCCACCTTATATCAAAACGGACCTTAGAACATCTTTTATCATTATCAAAAGTTAAAAATAGATTTCAAAAATTTCTCGACACGCTACGGTCAAGTCAAACTTTTTGGTCAAATAAAGTCAACCCAAAGTCATACCAAATCATATTTTTAGCAAAATCTAACTATTCTAACATGTTTAACTAGCCTAAAAACATGTACCAAAACTATCAAAAATATGTTCATACTCAAAACACTTTCAAATCAATTTTGCACTTGAATCATCTAGCTACAATCATATACACGTAATAACATTCAATTAAAACAAGTAAACAAGTAATTAGAAGACTCACAAAGCTAGAACAAAGTTTGATTTTTGTTTCCCCTTCCTTTTGAAATCGGACGAGCAACCCAAAGACCCAAACCAAACCTTTTTCAATTAAACCTCTTGCTCAAAACACTTATCTAGCAACTAGAAACTCACCCTTATACACCAAATCACTAGAACTTGACCCAAAATCTAACTTCTTGAAATCTTAGTGCATGTAAGATTTTCTTAGTGGAAAATGTAGAGGATTAAATAAGGATTAATAATCTATTAATAGATCATAATGCATGTAAGTAAATAATTTGTTTATGGTGATTTTAGTGGTGGTGGTGACTTCGAACGGCAAGGAGAGAAGGAAGAGATGAGAGTGAAAATTTTTGGTAAAGAAATGTTATGTATGTGTATGTGCTTCTTTATATAGAAAGGAAGTTTGACAATATAATAATTTTGGTCCCTCCTTTTCATAAGTCCTTACAAAGTTAATACAAAATGGTTATATTTTTGTCACTTAGCCGACTAGAACACAGGTCACCACATGTTTCATAAAAATTTTATTCCGTCCCACTAATTTAGTTTAAAACCTTTGTTAAAACGTTAAACCTCGCAAAACAAGACCTTTATACATGGTTTTTATAAAAACTCAAGGAAACGTCAAAAAATACAAAAATAACATATTTACGCTCTCGGAGCAGTAAAATAAAATTTTCTGACTTTCTTAAACGCTAAAGACAAACAAAAACTAAATCACGGAGTGAAATTCACCATATAATCAAATATTTTCATCAAACCATATATAGCATAAACGACTATAACTAGATACGTATAAAAATAAGCGTCATAGCTCGGGATAAACATTGACCTAAAACTCGGGTTGTTACATACATTCTCGATATTTACAATCTAACTAATGACTCGATTTAAGGTGGATCAAAATTACATGGAGATCATCTAACAAACATGTAGGGGTATTGATTTAACTTTTCTTCCCCATTCTTCCACGAAATAAATACTAGCATGAATCCTAATCGTCCTAGAACAATATTACAAGGATAAGGACTTAGCAACCGTGTACTCAAAAAATTAACTTGGGTTAAAACAATAATGTACTAAAGGTAAGTACATACAAGGTAGGCTAAGGAAATTTAGGTGTGACGATTGATTTAAGGGTGACAATGTTCTTCATTAATAGTCTGGCTTAACCAAAAAATTATAAGAACCGTGAAAAAGGATAGGCTCTGAGGGTTGTACTAGGGGTATCCTGCACTAAAAATAAGTGCATGGGAAGGGTGTGGGATAGTTATATAATCGGTGTGACCATCATAACAATTACAAGTTTAAAACATAGGTTAATCCTAATTCTTCTTATCAAGCAAATCTGAATACTTACTATGCGGTCTCGGAATGCATCACAAAAATAAGTTCTAGAATTTAATACACTATCGGTACACTTATATAGTTTAAAGCGATCTCAATGCTCCAGAAAAGGTGACAAAACCACATATACACATCCATAACGACGGAATAGATACACATGATTGCTCACTCCTTAACTTGAGAAACCTAAAGGTATAAGCTATCTTGGGTATCAATAATAGATACCCGAATTCCTATAGATCTAAATGCGAACCTCACATTTTTGGGGTGGAATTCTGAGGGTTTTTGTGCTAGTCATATACATTCCTATCCATGAGACGCTATTAATACTCGGTTTTCGTTGGTATGTGTCATAAAAAAATTTAAATTTTGGTCAAAATAATATTTTTTATGCTATGTTTTGATATATTACCTATCATTTTAAGAACAAAGCAAATGGTAAATGAAGGAATAGTTTCTAAGGCTTATTTTCCCCTATACACTTAAGTTGAACATTGTCCTCAATGTTCTATAAAAGTACCCGTAAAAATGAATAAAGAGAAAAGAAAACAAGGAAAAGAAACTAGTACTCCTCTGGTTTGCTCAATAATAGAGAAGAAACATGCGATAACTGGTTAAATCATCCTCCAAGAATCATACAATGAAACTTCCTAAGAATTTCCAAGCTTCTTCTCATCAAATATAACCTGTAATCAAAGACAAAGACAACTATACCAAGTATAAAATGTGCAATATAATAATATACATTGTGAAATTAGGGTTGACTCTATAAAGCAGTAAAGATAGGATGAGAGAATTGTTAAACTCAGGTTATTGCAAGTTTATAAAAGAATTACAACATTCTTAAGTGTTGTACAAGTTTTATTTTCAAAAATACTTAAAATTTTTGAGTTTTCTTGTAACTGGGCATTTGACGCCGTCAGGGATATCCTGACCCCGTCACAGGTGTCGTGGTGATGGCGTCGCATGTAAATCGTGAGACTGTGATGCGTCGTTGTGTGGTGTATATTTTATTGATTCAAGTTTTAAATTTATATTTTATCGACTAAACCAAAAACAACACTTTAATGGATAGTGTACCAGATCGGTAGTAGTTTCGTGGTAAGTAGGGTGTCGAACACTTGAAGCGAGGTTAAATCTATCAATTTAATTAATATCTTGGTCATCTAATCTATGTTAATTCTACTCTATTCTAAACCTATGTCAGTCCTAGTTCCTAATTTTAACAGGAAAATAGGGTTTTCAGCCTAAGAGACTGGCACGGTTTAGTTGGTGACTATAATCAATTCAAGACACTTTAACCCATGCGAGCTAATTAACAAAAGATAAAAGAGCCGTCCAGCCAAATATAATAAAATTGTATTAACCATTATTAATTCGATTAGAAAGTTGGTTTGTTTATTAAGTGCAATGATTTCTTCTCTTGAGGTGGCATATCATTCTTAAGACTTATGCGTTACATCATCCTAAGACCTAGACATATTAATTCTGTCACAATTAAAGCATCCGTATAAAGCATCCTTATTTGCTTATTATAATCTATCTTAGGGATTAAAGCAATGGTGATCTTGTTAAACCCTAGCTCATAGAGACTTTACCCACTTACCGCTTAATGTAAATTTATACACTAGTTGTCCACTTGTCCAACTATCCAATGGAATCAGAATGTTACTTGTTGAATTATCTAGGCCACCTGCTAGTCAACACGATCAATAAACCATCAACAATATCTAATTAACTAGTTAAGCCCAAAGCGTATCCTAGACACAGACTTAGAAGGACAATATTTGTGTAACTATAATTCTAGATGTATAAATTACTATATGGAGAGCTATCCCGGAATCTAGATCTACTTGGTCCGCTTCTCTAGATCCAGTTGAATTATAGGTCGCATACAAAAGCGCATAAACAAGTATTAATTAATAAACATAAACAAGCATACAATGATAAATCAAGAAATCAAGATAAACAAATACCAAACATTCAGATCTTCATAATAATGGCTAATACCCGAAGGTATTAGCCTTCAAACATCATAATGAATACAAAAGCAATTATTTAGACAAGGTAAACTAACCGAGTTAACGAATGATACCAAAAACTAAATGATTACTAAAGTATATGGAATTACACGATGTCTTCTATGGAATTGATAATGTTGCTCGACCTCTTCTGCTCTTTTTCTCCTCTTAAAATCAACTTTTATGGTTTAGGAATCGAGAATATGATTTAGCACACTTAAAACTTGTTTTTGAGTTTTGTATTTATTGGGTCTCGAAGTCGGGTTGATACGGCATATCCAAGGAGTTGGACATGGCGTATTAGGGATATCTTGGAGTAGGTACCACGCTTGATATCTTCCAGAATATTTTAAATATGGCGTATTGAGTCTCTCTGGATACGGCGTATTGACTTTATCTTTATATAAAATTGTTATAATATTTTATATTTAGTGTTTGTCTCTCTCGTGGTCTTTGGTGAGTGCAGGCACGTATACGCCGTATCTTCTTGATGGATACGGGGTATTGGTCTTCAGAATAGTAATCTTCAATACATCTTTGTTTAAGCTCCAAAATGCGCGCATTTTGCTATCTTTCACCAATTACTCCATATTTACTGCAGTTCTCAAATATAAATGATTAAGTAACCATTCATTGCAATAACTATACAAAATGGGTTAATAACATGGGATAAATGATGCTATAAAATAGACGTTATTTGATGTCATCAAATATCCCTTCACTTGAATCCTACTTGTCCTCAAGTATCCTTTAGAAGTTTGTAAAAATGTATCCCTAAGGATTTTCTGTTAAAGCACTTATTTGATCTATTACAAGTACACAACCAAACACCTCACGAAATAGGTAGATGAAAACACTCAAATCACTCAACTAATCTATGTGGTAACATGTAACTAATTCGCTCAATTGCTCGGTTGTGACGAGTATTCTATTATAAGCTTGTCAAGGATACACATCTCCACCGCTAAAACTAAGGAGTAACAAGTTTATAAAGGTAAATATAGGTTTTGTATGTAAAGGCTTACGGTTGATCATTCTACAATCTTTCACCAGAAGTACCACTCCAACAAGGCAGCAGAAGCACACATACATGGCCGTAACGACGGAATAGACATGTGTGTTCGATCACATCCTCATTTGAATTTAACCAATGGTTAGGATGAGGAATGATATAGGGTAGGAACCTTCTAACTTTCACCAAAAGTCATAAACCAACGAGGAAGCTAAGATATGCAGACATGGCCGTAATGACGAAATAGACATGCACACTCGATCACATCCTCATTCCTGTAAAACCAGCGGCTAATCATTAGGTGAGAGGGAAGCAAATTGTTGTTAAATAAAAATATGAAACAAATAGATTAAGACTTAAGATACAAGTTGCTAGACACTTTTTTCCTGACCGTTACTATGACAAAGACATAACTATTTACAGACGTCTTGATCATAGATCAAAAACAACAACCTAAGTTGGCATTCCCGTAACGATCAACTTCCCAATCATCCCAAAACTTTACATACTCTACAAGGCAAGTGGCGATATCTTCCACTTTATACAATACTTTACATCGTTGATTTTTAAGACGTATCAACGAATAATCGATCCTTCGTGTAATTCCTTCGGTAATTGTGAAACGATTATCATCAAACTTTTCTTTCTCACTCTTTTTGTATTTTTCTCATTTTTTGCTAACTATACTTCAAATCTCGGTGTAGTTTCACCATCTTCACGATCATAACAGTTCCGGATAACTCCTTCGATAGTTCCTTCGGTTGTTCTTCATTCTTCGGATTCACCATTAATTGTGATGGTAGTAAAATCACATGAGTTTTGACTACTAATATACATTCCCTTTTGTGATGTGCAAATTTCCAACCGCACCAAAGATATAAAATAACACAAGACTTAGGAAATACAAACTTTACACTTTAAGCAACTAGCAACAGTAAATTAAACTTAATCTAACAAGGTAGGTTAAGGTGTAGGGTGTAACGAAACAAATAGTTGGTGTAATTTCCTAAAGGATTGGCTTTATGGGTTGTTCTAGTGGATCTTCACTCTAAAGATGAGAGTGGAAAAAGGTTTAAACTAGAGGTTAACTAACCGGTGTAGTTAGTTAATAAACAACATGTATAGGCGATTTGGTTGTAATCCTAAGATTTACCAATTTAAACAAGTTACTCCAATTAAATCCATAATACTCATTATTGTGGTCTCGAATAGATATATCAAGCCAAGTTCTAAAGTCTACAACATCACCGGCACACTCATATTTTGTGGAATTTGGGTAAACATTTGGAAACGGAAAGGTTAAATCCTCACAATATCTAACAAGGGTTATTGTGTGCGGGTTATGTAACATGTAATTTCACAAAAGTATGCTTGAAAAAAAAAAAATTGAGCATAATTTAAGCTTTTTATTGTGAAAAAATAGGACAAGTGATCATTCTAATTACAACCCCACTTAAATTATACAACGTCCTCGTTGTATATTTAAAACATTAAATATGAAAATTTAAAAGGAATTAAAATGAGAAACTCCCCTGATTTTTCCTCGGTAGATTCTCCAATTTGCGTTTATGAGCAAGATTGTGTGTTGAACAACCGCCTTGAATTTTCAAGACTCCAACACTTCAAGATCTCCAGATATGTAAATTCTTCACCAATATTCGTCGATATTTCCTTTACGAGGTCCTGTGTAAAATATAAGAAAAGCATGTGCATTCCTATCTTGGTACCTACGGTTAATTTGAACTAAACTAAAACAAACTAAATACGGGTCAGACTGTGGATACGACGTATCAAATAATTGAATACGGCGTATTCGCAGAACTGACAATAATGTTTTTAAAGTGCATAAAAAGTAAAGACTGGTAACGTCCAGGCAGTCAATACGCCGTATGGGGTAGAACGGATACGCCGTATTAAAGTCTGGGAAGACAAACTCAATAACAAAATTAAATAACATTCTGGGTTGTCTCCCGGCAAGCACTTTTGTTTACAGAAAAGTCTTTAAGTTAGACTTGTCCTAATTTAATCTCATCCTTATAAAACAATTTAGGGTCGAACGGGATGCCAAATGGCACATACAAATTCTTGATTAGGAAAATGAATGACATCCCTTTGTTAAGACGATTCCAAGTCATGATATTAAAATTTAATCCCTTGATAAAAGTTTTAGTTTTAAAAAAATTATTAGATGTATCATGACTTGTTTCAAAAAGCTTATTTGACCCTATGCGCCATCATCGACATTTATTACATTATTCCCCGAAAACTGTTTAATATCGATCTCATCATCATCATTGTCCTTATCCGATTTTGAATCATCGGGATAAATTACGTTAAAACGAAATAAATCATTAAAGTATAAAACGTTTTCTTCCTCTTCATCACATTTGGACAATGATGTTTCACTTTTCAAATCAAATTCATCGATATGTTGAGGATTTAAAACAGGTCCAGTTGAGAAATCTAATTTAGACGTTTGAGCATCATTGTAAACAATGGCTGGAAATTCATTCTCAAGATCATTAAAGAAAGTCTAAATCATCAAAACAACTGACCGTAGGCTCACACGAGATTCGTCAAATGATATTCTAAAGTCGATTTCATCGTTGTTAAGAGAACTTACCGTAGGCTCACACGAGAGTGCTGTTTCAGATGTTAATGTGTCGTTAAAGACTATAGCTGGGAATTCAGTTTCAACAGATCTGAGGTCGTGAACGTCTTCATAATCCCAGATCTTGCCATACGTAGCGGTTTCCCAGTTATACACCTTACCACGCCTACGAGTTTTTTCTTTCTCAAGCCTAATATACTCCTCTATAGTAATGTTGGGGTTGTCCATTTTGACCTGTAATAAATTCGCTAGATAAGAAAACTGCCAAATAGCTTAATACGCCGTATTTAGTGAACTGAATATGTTGTATTGATGTTAAAGTTGAATACGCTGTATTGGTTTAAAAAAATTTATACGCCATATCCAATAAATTGAATACGCCGTATTGGTTTGAAAAAAATTTACAGCGTCCTTTGAATAATGCAGAAAACACACAATATGCAAAATATACAATGCAGAAAATTAAACACACAAAACAAACACACAAATATGCAAATTAACCTAAGCTAAACTAAACTAAAACACTAATAAAAACAAGAATTAAACAACTTCACTCCCCGGCAACGGCGCCAAAAACTTGATGTGTCGTTGTGAAGGTGTTATTTATGTATCAAGTTTTACTATTTATTTTATGCCGACTATACCTAAAAACAACACTTTAACGGGCAGTGTACCCGGTCAATTGTAGTTTCGTTGGTAAGTAGGGTGTCGATCACTAAGAGCGAGAGCGTTAATTCCTAATTCTATCAGTATTTTAGTTATCTAAGTTAAACCTAAAACTAATGCAAAAGGGGGGGTTTCAGCCTGAGAGACTGGCACGGTTTTGTGTATCTAACCTAAGGTTTTGATGACAAGTAAAGCAATAAACACACACAAGAAGACAAACAAACGATAGAGAAGTGGTCGAGAACTAATGTAAGGAAAACGTATCAACCATGAATAATCCGATAAAACGCAGGTTTGTTTATTTAGTGTAATGATTGTCTTATCTCGAAGGGCATATCATTCCTAGACTTAGGCGGTACTTCTTCCTAAGACCTAGACACGCTAATCCTGTCACAATTAGACGCATCCGCATAAAGCATCCTTATGTTGATTATAATCTATCTTAGGATCTAAGTAATGGTGCTTTTACTAAACCCTAGCTCATCGAGACTTTACCCACTTACTGCTTAACGGCGATTTATATACTAGTAGTCCACTGTCCGAGTCCTTACCAATGGAATAAGAACGTACTCGTTGATACCAAGGTCACCTTTTGGCTCAACTAAGCTCACTAATCTAAAGACAAAGATAGGTCAATATTTGTGATCCTATGATTCTATATATATAAATTGCAATATGGAGAGCTATCCCGAACTCTTAGCCTACGCCCAAACAACACCGAAGTTGCAGCGCATTAAATATGTAGGACTAGACCCAGTTGAATGATAGGTCGCATACTTAAGCACGTAAACGAATATAAATTGATAAACATAAAAAACAATCAACAATAAATTAAGCAATCGAGATAAACAAACCAAACATTAGATCTTCATAAACATGGCTGATACCTAAAGGTATCAGCCGATAGTCATTGTAAAAATACACACAGTTTGATATATGAACGATTAAAGTAAAGAAACCTTGATCGAACGCGTATTCAGTTGTACGAAGATTACAAGTGTTTTCCTATGATCTTGAGGATCATTTATGACCTTCTATGCTCTTCTGACCGTCTCTTGGTCGACTTGGTGGTTTAGGGATTCACTTGCATACCCAAAATTGAGTTTAGGGTCGTATATATATATATATAAGGTCTGGTAGTCGGTTCAATACGGCATATTGAGAAGCTCAATACGGCGTATTGGAGGACTTAGCGTGGGCTCCAAGAATAAAATATTCCAAAATTCTTGCGCAGGAATTTGGATACGCCATATCCGATTTTTGGATGCGGCGTATTGACCAATACGCCATATCTATTTTCTTGGATACAGAGTACTGACCAATATCGAGTATTGGTGTTTTTGGATACGGAGTATTGGCTAAAAATGTGTTTTTCTTGATTTTTGACCAAAGTATCATATATGGCGTATTCTTCAAAGTCAGGTAATGGTATTGAGTTCTTCAAAGTCTTTAGATACGGCGTATTTGTCTAGAATGAGACGGCATATCGATGTCAGAATCAGTTGACTTTCTTAAACTCCTTGTTTATTCTTTAAAACACGTCTTTTTCTCTATCTTTTGCCAAATGCTCCAAAATTACTGCACTTCTAAAATACAAATGATTAAGTAACAATTCCTTGCAATAATCATAAAAAATAGGTTATTTACATGGAATATATGATGCTATAAAATAGACATTATTTGATGTCATCACTCACCAAAGACCACAGAAGAATAAAGCTCAATACGCCGTATCCAGAGAGACTCAATACGCCATATTCAAAATATAGTATGTGAATATTCTGGAAGATATCAAGCGTGGTCCCTACTCTAAGAAATCCCTAATACGCCGTATCCAATCCTTGGATACGCCGTATCGAACCGACTTCCAGACCTTATAAATAGAAAACTCAAAAACGAGTTTTAAGTGTGCTAAATCATATTCTCGATACCTAAACCATAAAAGTCGATTTTTAGAGGAGAAAAAGAGCAGAAGAGGTCGAGCAACATTATCAATTCCATAGGAGACATCGTGTAATTCCATATACTTTAGTAATCGTTCAGTTTTTGGTATCATTCGTTAACTCGGTTAGTTTACCTTGGCTAAATAATTGCTTTTGTATTTATTATGACGTTTGAAGGCTAATACCTTCGGGTATTAGCCATTATTATGAAGATCTGAATTTTTGGTATTTGTTTATCTCAATTTCTTGATTTATCGTTGAATGCTTATTTATGTTTAACAATTTATACTTGTTTACGCACTTTTGTAAGTGACCTATCATTCAACTGGATCTAGTGATACGGACCAAGTAGATCTAGAGTCTGGGATAGCTCTCCATATAGTAATTTATACATCTAGAATAATAGGATCACAAATATTGTCCTTCTAAGTCTATGTCTAGGATACGCTTCGGGCTTAACTAGTTAATTGGATATTGCCAATGGTTTATTGATCGTGTTGACTAGCAGGTGACCTAGATAATTCAACAAGTAACGTTCTGATTCCATTGGATAGTTGGACAAGTGGACTACTAGTGTATAAATTACCATTAAGCGGTAAGTGGGTAAAGTCTCTATGAGCTAGGGTTTAACAAGATCACCAATGCTTTAATCCCTAAGATAGATTATAATCAGCAAATAAGGATGCTTTATGCGAACGCTTTAATTGTGATAGAATTAATGTGTCTAGGTCTTAGGATGATGTAACGCCTAAGTCTTAAGAATGATATGCCACCTCGAGAGAAGAAATCATTACACATAATAAACAAACCAACTTTCTAATCGGATTAATAATGGTTAATACAATTTTCTTATATTTCGCTCGACCGCTCTTTTATCCTTTGTTAATTAGCTCGCGTGGGTTAAAGTGCCTTGAATTTATTATAGTCACCAACCAAACCGTGCCAGTCTCTCAGGCTGAAAACCCCATTTTCCCGTTAGAATTAGGAACTAGGACTGACATAGGTTTAGAACAGGATAGAATTAACATAGATTATATAACCAAGATATTAATTAAATTGATAAATTTAACCTCACTTCAAGTGTTCGATACCCTACTTACCACGAAACTACTACTGATCGGGTACACTGCCCGTTAAAGTGTTGTTTTTGGTTTAGTCGGCAAAATATAAATTTAAAACTTGAATCAATAAAATATACACCACACAACGACACATCAAGTTTTTGGCGCCGCTGCCGGGGAGTGAAAATTAATCTTGATTTTTATTTGATATTTTAGTTTTTAACATTAGATTAGATCTAACCCTTAGGATTAGTGTAATTTAGATTAATGTATATTCTTGTATATTCTGTAAATTTTGTATATTTGTCTTTAATTGATTACTTGTATATTTGTGTGTTTAATTATTTGCGTATTTACTTATTTTTCTTGACACACTGTTCTGGTCGATAGCTGAATGCGACGTATCCACTTCCATCGGATACGGCGTATCCAATTCTCTATCCAATACAACGTATTCATCCAACTGATTAAAATGGCGTATCCACTTCCATTGGATACGGCATATCGATTATCTAAAACAGAAGCTAAAATCTTGGTTTTCCTATTTGATTTTCGTGCAAAAATTTTTCTATCTTTCTTTGGAGCAAATCCTACTGATTGTTTATCCCCTGAACGAGAATTTCGATCATCAAGGAGACACTTCAAGACTCTAAGTCTTGACGAATTGAGATCGCCTGATTTCAATCTACTTTCTGACCAAGAATACTCGGAGGAAGAATAAGAAGAAGCAATGGTGGAAACCATGGAGCAATACATGAGCAAGACCCGAACGAACTATGGATCGGGAGTTGCTAGGCCTAAAATTGATTACAAAGATCAATTTGAACTGAAAGGCTAATTTCTTGAGGAGCTTCAAGAAAACATATTTAGCGGTTCGGATAATGAGGACGCAAATGAACACATTGAGAAAGTTCTCGAAATCGTTGACTTATTCCATGTTCCTAACATCACTGTGGATCAACTAATGCTTCGAGTCTTCCCTATATCCTTAACTGGAGCCGCAAGTCGTTGGCTAAGAAATGAACCAAGTGGTTTGATCAAAACTTGGGAAGATCTTAAAACTAAGTTTTTGAACAAATATTGCCCACCTGGTCAAACTACGAAGAAAATAGAGGAAATCAACAACTTTCAGCAAGAACCAGATGAAACCCTTTATCAAGCATGTGAGCGCTTTATAGAACTCTTGATAAAGTGTCCTCAACACTATTTGACTTAGATGCAAGAGGTAATTTTATTCTATAATGGGTTGGATATTCCAACACGACAGATTCTTGACTCAAGAGGTGCCATTCCAACTATAACCGCTGCCGATGCTAAAAAGGCCATCTAAGAAATGGTAGAACACTCTCAAAAATGGCATAATTGGACATCTAGAGGAAGAAGTACTGAGACTTCTGACGGAATAGCTGCTATACAAGCACAATTGAACAATCTAGGAAGAGAGATCAAGAAGGTGAATGAAAAAGTTTATGCTGCTCAAGTAGGATGTGAATAATGCAAAGGACCCCATTACACCAAAGATTGCCCACTAAAAAAAGTAGGAAATATCCTAGAAGAAGCTTACTACACGTAATTTGGTGGACCTTTTCAAGGAGGGGGATATAGAGCAACAGCTCCAGGGTACTATCAAAGGAACAACGCAAATCCTTCGTACCAAGAACGAAGGCAATCTATGGAAGATACCCTAAGCAAAATTCATGAGTGAATCAACGAAGAGACACGAAGAAAATTCTAATTTGATCAAAGAAATCCGAGCTACGACAGATGCTGCCATAAGGAACCAAGGAGCATCAATTAAAACATTAGAGATACAAATCGGGCAAATGAGCAAGGTACTACAAGAGAGAGGATTTAGAAGCCTACAGAGCTCAACTAAAACAAACCCAAGAGATCAAGTAAAATCAAACTCGACTACTATTGAAGCTGATTCACACTCGATACACCATATTGGATCTCCCCAATACGTCATATCCACTGGACACAACAGTATACTGTTGTACAAGTCAAGAAAAATGTTAGTTCCTTTTCCTAGTCGTTCAGATAATCATTATTGTGAAGAAGAAGAAGAAAACTATGGACCAAAATATATGGAAGCTTATGAAACTTCACATATCAATGACACTATACCCCAAAAGGAGAAAGACCTAGGGAGTTTCACTTTACCTTGATTTATTAGTAATACTTGTTTTGACAATGCCCTTGTTAACTTAGGAGCTAGCGTTAATGTAATGCCTTTCTTGACCTACCGTAACTTAGGATTAGGCGAATTAGCTCAGACTAGGTTGACAGTGGAATTAGCTGATAGGACTATGAAATATCCAAAAGGAGTAGTTGAAAACGTGCTAGTAGGAATTGGTAAATTTACTTTCCTAGTATACTTTATAATTCTTGATATGCTCGAGGATATCAAAGTGCCCTTGATCCTCGAAAGACCATTTTTGTCTACCGCCCATGCTAAGATTGATGTTTACAAAAGAAAGATTACTTTAAGAGTCGGGAAGAAAAGATTATTTTCAAAAGTGTTAAACCTGCTAGTAGTTTAATTAGGAGGGTCTACATGCTAAGTTTGAGAGAAAGAATAGAACTTGATTTAGAAGCTAGGCTTATGGAAGAGACTTTGGTGTTAAATAGATCATTAGACCATTTCTTAGAAGATTACATTAAATTAAATGATCTGAATGAACCATTTAAGCTTATGAGAAATCAAGGTGATGAGTTGATGCCCACCATTGAGGAAGGTGAGGTAATTGAGGAATTTAGAACTAGGGATGAAGATCTTGATACTGGAATTGATGATTACCCTAGTTATTGTGACTCTGATAAGAAGATCCATATAGATTGTGCTCACAACTTAAAGTTCTCATGCATGATAGGATTTGAATTTACACACGTCAACTTCTACCCGTTATTGTACGTCAATGTGATGTCCAAAAAGTTTCATAACTCTATAATGAAAGATAAGATGGTGTACAAAGGGAATAATGTTGTAGGAGCCTTAATGAATGTGCCTATTTTTGTTGGAACCTTTTCCGTTGTGACTGACTTTGCAGTTTTAGAAGATATGGATGCTTATCGTGATGAAGGAATGGGCGATGTTATTGTTGGCGAACCGTTCTTAAGAGAAGTTGGAATTAAAGCAAAACGGTTTGATGGAATGATTACCATATACAATGGTAATGATGAAGTAACTTATCAAATGGTGCGATCACATCTGAGGTTTAAAAACCACACTAATGAGCTATGCAACAAGATCCCACCATTGCTGAAGGTAAGTGAGAAAGATGAGATGAATGGAATCTCGCATGCGTACCAAAAGCTTAAAGTGTTCTACAAAGGAGTTTTGAATCTAGGACCTAATTACATTCAAAATGCGAAGACTAAAGAATGGCTCACACGCGGGCACATTAGCGTGCATGAGATGGAATAAAGATGAAGCTGGAGAAAAGTCTAACTTAAAGACTTCACTGTAAACAAAAGTGCTTCTCGAGAGACAACTCAGAATGTTATTTAATTTTATCGAGTCTGTCTTCCCAGACATCAATGTATCCGCTCCATATCGTACGGCGTATTGATTATCTAGACGTTATCAATCTTTATTTTTATTGCACTTTAAAAACATTATTGTCCGTTCTGGAAATACGCCGTATTCATTCATTGGATATGCCGTATTCACCAATCTGACTCGTATTTAGTTTGTTTAGTTTAGTTTAAATTAACCATAGGTACCAAGATAGTAATGCATGTTTTTCCTATTTTACACAGGACCTTGTGAAAGAAATATCGACGAATATTGGTGGAGAATTTAAATATCTGGAGATTTTGAAGTGTTGGAGTCTTGAAACTTCAAGGCGGCTGTTCAACACACGATCTTGCTCATAAACGCAACTTGGAGAATCTACCGAGCGAATATCAGGGGAGTTTCTCATTCTAATTCTTTTTAAATTCCCATATTTTATGTTTTATATATACAATGAGGACGTTGTATAATTCAAGTGGGGGGATGGAATTAGAATGTTTACTTGTCTTAATTTTCACACTAAAATGCTTAAAATATGCTCAAATTTAAAAAATTT